>JASDQU010100725.1:374985-404645 GCA_032191745.1 Picea mariana | reverse complement strand
CACCAAAAGTCATGTGGGCCCCGTTTGGGTAAGTTGGTGCATCAACTTCTCGGGGTCGTAACTTTTGCATACGAACTCCGTTTTAGGCGTGTGATAGCTCATTGGAAATGTATCGTTGAGGAGATTCAGTTTAGGGGATAAATAATTCCTTTGGATATAATTGAGAACCTTTATCTCGAAAAAACTTCATTTAGGCCCTCAAAATGGCCCCGGAAGTGAAAACCTGCTAAAAATAGTAAATTGCCAAAATGGCCAGAAAATTGTTTTGAGCCATTTGGAAAAGGTGGGTGGCCCCCGATATCCACCGAGATCAATTTATGGAATAAGGCCCTTATTGTTCTCCCTTTTTTATAGTAAATTCCTTGAGACCCATTCCTACTATGAAAAAACTCATTATTATACCCATATCCTACTTGTATGACAACGATTCACTTTAAAGGAACTATGTTGTGGTTTGAGGCCTTGATCATGGCCTATTAGATCAATAATATTAACTTAGGCCCTAATTCCCTTGACTTATGACCCAACCATGGTAAAGGCTCTAGTACCCATCCCTAATGCATAAAACCTTCTAATGGCATCCACATACCACTCTAATAATAATGATATCTTATACAGGGCATGTTTTGTGGTTTGTGGCATTTTCCATGGCCCTTGTAGGTCCCTGGAAGATTCATTTAGAGACTAATGGATTTATTGTCCTCTCATGCACATTATCAAGGCATTGAGACCTATCCCCATTATCCAAGAAATTATAGGATAAACCATGTTCCACTTGGAGGATATGGTAATATTAATATTAATATTAATATTGCAGCCTAAAATATTAATACTAGAGGCGGGCAACATGGACTTGTATGGGTTAAATAATAGTGAATGATAGTGTTTTCGATGCCATATTAACATAACCGATTATTCTTGAATAAGTGAAAATAGTTTTTTCCTTCATATTCATAACTATATGAAGTTGTTGATTAGAGATTATTTTGTAACCAGTATGAAGATGTCTAATATTGATGTAAGTGCTTATATTTGATCATTCATAGGTATTAGCATCAAGACTTAATGGTGTCCACCCTTTGGAGGTTTTGACATGTATAAATGCTATGCATTATTGATTCACATGTATAATGGCCTATTGATTGATGGGTTGTTTACCTAGAAGGTTAAAGGGTTGATAGATTGATTATCCTTACCTTTATTTAGTGTATATGGGTTTAAATGTATTAACCTTGTTCCTAAGGATTGTCATGTTTAAAAGTGAAGATACCTTTCATCCACGGTGCTCTAGATGTCTGGTAAGAGGAATTTGTCTTAGGGATACTATGAATGAATTTGATTGATGTTAAACTAATAATCTTTGGTGGTATGTTTGTATTGTTAACAAGACTTAGTTGTAACCACCCTTGACTGTCATGTATGCATTGAATGAGAATACCTCTTATTTATGTAGAGTGAAGTTATTATTCATGAATAGGATTGTATATGTCCATTAATTTGAATGCATGTCTATTGATATGAATGCATGGATGTGTTTAATTGTTGAACATGAAATTGTACTTGTTATGCTTTGGATAATACCATTTTTAACTAGTTGTGTTCATCTTGAAGGTTATGCTATGTTCTTTACTTTGAATGATAGTTTTGAGTGGGTTGCATGCAACTCTTCATAATGAGCAGGTATGAAATGATCATATAGCAAGTGTGAAATAGTGTTATGTATGACATGGTATAATACATATTTTCTCTTGTTGTTAGCTACCATATGAAAGAGAGAAACATATTTTAGTTATGCCTTTGAAACTTATCATGTGAATGATTGTGAGCTTTCATATAATAGACTAGTCTTAAGTCTATTATGGTAATATTAATATTAAAATGGTAATATTAATATTAATATCAAAATTGCAGCCCAAAATAATATTTTATTTTATTTTAAAATAAATTTTGGTCGTCGCCTATGCGACGACAACTTCTATTGATGCGTCAGTTTAGCTATATAAACAACAAAAATGTTTTCGTTGCATATACGATGACAACTTCTATTGATGCGATGGTTTTTCTATATAAACAACGAAAAGTTGTCGTCGCATAGGCGACGACAACTTTTATTGATGCAACGGTTTAGCTATATAAACAACAAAAAGTTGTCATCACATATACGACGACAACTTCTATTGATGCTATGGTTTTTCTATATAAACAATGAAAAATTGTTGTTGCATATGTGACGACAATTTCTATTGATCCGACGGTTTTGCTATAAAAGTTGTTGTCGCAATTTAGACGAAATGTTGGTTTCACATTGTTTACCTATATTGTCGCTTTTGAAACGTTTGTTCAAGTTCATCGCAAATGCCACGTCACATAAAATGACATTTCAAAGACTCCATATTCGTTGCAATATCAACGACATAATGTCGCAATAGTGTCGAAACAACCATCATAAAATCGCCCAAATATGTTAGTGTTTGAGCCTATTTATCTAGTGGAAAATTTCTTCCAGGAACATAACCCAGAATATCTCATACTGATCACTTGATATTTCTGAGTAAAGGACTGCCTCACAAGTATCTTCCACCGATTTTCCCCTCGGCTCCACTTCTTTCCATATGAAGGCATCAAAATTCTTTCTCACCATTGGTCAATATTAGATCTCTGAATCTGTGGAATCATCCTCCCTACAGGTTCCCTTTTAACGCAGTTCTCGACAACGAAACCATTTTGTTGGTGCAATTTTGATCAGACCAGGGTCCTTCTCAGGTTACCAACAAAAGGTACCGAGTAGTCTAGAGCACTGGTATTTTCATCTCTTTTGAAGAGAATAAGTCTCACCCGAAGCACTTCTGAGACAAATAGATAGGGAAGGGCAAGGAAAATACATAGGAGGATTCACAGAACCTTCAAGATTCATCATGATCTTGCACAAGAAATATAACTACCAAATAGATATGAACTCATGTGTGCAAGAACTAAACCTACTTATGTTGCGAACAAGTGTTTAAGCACAGATTCATCATGTTGAACTCATAAACCATAAATAAGAACCGCAATGCATAAGTAAAGTATGGAAATACATAGCATATTTTGAAAATTTAGATCCTTCTTCATATTATCTTCAAATATTTATTCATTTACAAACTCAGAGATACAAAATAACTCTCTGTTACAGACTCTTGGCTCTAGACTCAGGCCGTCGATCTCTAACTCTCAAAATCATGTACATATTACATTACAGACTCAAAACTCTTACCTCTTAGCCGCATACAATAACTATGACATCATCCTAATAGTGAGGAGAAGATCGACTAAACACAATCACAATTCAACCGAAATATAGGTAACCCTTTTACAATCATATTCATCCCTATATATAAGCTAGTTTGTGTCTTCTGTCTCATCTTGCACACTTTCTTGTTCTTTTGCAACCGCTTTTTCTTTGCTAGTGTTGCATTGTCATTTTCGCAACTAATTTATGTTGCTTTTTCTTGCTCTGTTGTCCCACTTCTTATGAACCTTGCTGTTACAGGTGAATCCTCCTGTGGACATGTGGATTCCCTCTTGGTATATATACCCCTAAAACCAAGATAGAAAGGGTGCTATCATTGGTCACTGACATCCGTTTAGATCTAATTAATCTAATGAATGAAGAGGAAGAAGAAAAGTGTACCTTTTTAAATGGTGTTTGTCTTCGCAAAGTCCAAGTTGAGATTGAATCCCAAGATCCTCGATATGTCCTATAGAACAAACAAATATACAACAAGCTTCCTATTCTACTGAGATTAGCTCAAATACAGATCTATCTACTAAACACAAGTTCATGTGGAAAAAACATAAAATTGAAAGAAACAGGCCAAGCATGTATGTATATTAATGAGAACAAATGAAGAGTACTTGCAATCCTTTGATGAAGGTCCAACCACTTCTTCCAGCTCTCCTTGTCTAGCCCATTTTATCAAGTAATCTACATTGATTATGCTTCAATGGAATCTCACTTATGGTATCATAAGTTTGGTGTAATTCTCAATCTCCATCTATGTGCTATATATTACCTATCAGATCATAGGTTTCATACCTCTAATATTTTATGTATCATGTACCGTTCACCATGATAAGGCCTCCTTATATAGGCTTTGAGAGACCGAACCACTTGAGAGATATTTTGGATAAGTTGAGGATTCCTCACCTTCAATTGTGGATCTTCCCTAATATCATGCCTTGAACTCATATTCAAATACAACCAACTTCAGTGATTGAGGGGATTCTCCCTTAATTTCCTCCAACAAACCAAATTTCACCCAAAAAAGGCCAACGCTCTCTCAAAAGGGACACATAGCGTTGGAACGCTCTCCTGGAAGAGGGTACAGAGCGTCAAATCTCCCTAATAGAGAAAAGGGGAGTGCTCCATTCCAAATATTGACTTTTTAGTGGTTTTTTCAGTGGAAAAAGGCTTGTACTCTTTGTCAATTGATTTCTCTTCTTCAGGACTAGTCTTTGAGGTGTCTTAAGTGTCCTTATGATATCGTTAGAGGCACAACATAAGCAATATGGAAGTATGATGTTTGTGACACTTGTGGTCAAGATGTGACACTTGCGGACAAGATGCGGCACTTAGAATACTTGTAATGACGACACTTGCGACACTATTGAGGTGAGTAATTTTGATGTGTAATAGATTTACCCCCAAAGTGAGAAGTTAGAAGATGATGATAACTGAACTAATTTGTAGACTTTTTTGAGCAAGGGTATGGATGCGGAGAACCTGGTAGAAGCTGCACATAACCATCAAACAAACATTATGACATGTTTCAAACCCAAGGTAGGCATACCTATGCTTGAGTGATAAATACGTTTTAGGTATGGCCACCATAAAATACACAGCGGATCCATAATTATATTTAAAAAAATATATAGCCACTAAACATACAACGTGGATCTATACTTCCATGACATGAACTGATCGTAGCCACAAAAAATACACAGTGGATCTATGAGATAACAAGACATAGCCACAGACCAATACAAAGTGGATCTATGTGACAATGTATGTGTAAATATTCAAGAGAAACTCCATCGCAACCTGGGTAAAGTTTATATCAGAGTGAATGAATCAACCCAGGGTCTTCTTACCAATCCCAATGTAGTACAAATCTAACCATGTGAATAGATGTACTGATGTTGAACATGGCAAAAACCACTTGATTACCTCTCAATGATGTAAGTTACAGGGATGATTTTAGGGGCTAAATTTAGCTCATGGGCTAATTTTCCATGGTTTTTCCAAAAAAGAGATTCTCTATTTTAAAAATGATTCGCCCAAATTCTATAGCATAAAATTATTTTACCTTAAAAATCGCCAAAATTTTATAAAAACTATATAAAATCCTTAGAAATTTGAATATTTTTACAAAAATATCCCCAAACATTTATAGTTGGCATATGAAGGATTAGTGAGATTCACCAAGGTTTCTACATTTTAAAATAATTTTCCATCCTTAAAATCATCCATGGATGTAAACCGTTAACAAGCACGAGGAAAATCACCATTGATGTCAATAATTCCCAAGCTACCCTAGTACATTTCAGCGAATGTGAATAGATGAGTTGAAGTCGAAAATCCATGGAATCATCCAATCAGACGTCAATGATGTAAACCGACTGTCGGACTTGAGGAATCCTGCCATTGAGGCATGCAGGTCCCAAAGTACTAACTGGTTTCTAATTCTATCTCCTAGATAATGTGTTGAAGTCAACAAGAATAGACTCATCAAAGGAGGGCGTTGATGTATCCCCCGACAGGAAATGGACAAAGCGATGTAATTGGTGGATCAAATGAACATAGAATAACATAGGTATTGAAACAGGATATTTGTGATGGCTGACTCTCAAGGCAAATACTTCCCTTGAACACTGAGGCATGACAACAAAAACTTGACAGAGACCAAAACTTGATAATGCAATGGATACTGTGACTTACATCGGGTGACCCAAAGGAGTAAGGAAACTCATACGATTGGTTCAATGCAGAGGTTTAACAGATTGAAATGCTTGCAAAGATAAAATGCTATGTTCAAGGGCGACTGCAAGGTTACTAGCAAAGTTCTCAAAAACTGCTTGGCTTGCTTCTTTCAATTTCCCCCCCATCCAAATAGACAAGTACCTCCTTTTGGTTTAACGAGCTTGAGGAGGGTAACACATGCTTGATATAACTCACCTTCGGTAAGTCCCTCTTCCTTCATTTAACAAACTGGAAGAAGTAAGGGTTCGGTCCTATATGGGCCCTTCAATGTATGATTGTTTAATGAATCCAGAGATGGTAAACTCGGTGGTTTTTCATATTTAGAGAGTCTAAAAATGACTTAAAGATGACTCCAGTGTTGTCCTTTTTCATAATTTTAGTCTCATGATGCCGAAAAAGAGATAAATTATCACTCAAAAGATGCCCTTTCAAACCTTTTAATGAGTGTGAAAGGAAGCAAGATCACTCGACAATCTTTTCACATTTAGAGAGTCTGAAAAGAGTTTAAAGAGGACTCCAAGGGGTTCCTTTCTAGTGTATCCATGCAAGCCATAAAAGGATATAAAAGGTTGCTTGGTTACATTCTCATGTTTTTACGAGCGTGAGAAAGAACAAAGACTAAGCTCGGTACTCTGCCCCTAGCTTGAAAGCTAGTGTTTTAACTCCATAATGATCACCAAAGGATGGAGACATGCCCCCCAAGATTCAATTCATTCACTGACTTTGAGGTTGTCACCAGTTTCTATACTAGATGGAGAAAAAGGATACAGGTGGATGAAATGAAGGTTCAAGGGCGAGGCCTAACAAAAGACTCGACTCTACATATACAAGATCTAGCGAAAGACTCGACCTGACAAGAGAGGTGATTGTTTCATGTTTTAATGCACTTGACACAAGAAAAGAACTATGCTCAAGGCTCTGGGTTCAATCCCCAGATTTATGTTTCATTTTTTAACGAGCTTGTTACAGAGAGGAAAAACTATGCTCATGGCCTCTGTTTCATTTTTTAATGAGCTTGCTACAGAAAGGAAAACTATACTCATAACCTTTGTTTCATTTTTTAACGAGCATGGCACAGAGAAGAGAAACTATGCTCATAGACTCTTCTTGATCATGGATTCCAAAAGGAAAATGCTCTATAAGGACACCATGTTAAGGGACAAAACTCGGTCATGGCTTACAAGAGATCTTCAATGGATGCAGGAACAATTCTCTAAAAGGAACACATGTCGAGGGCTGCGACAGGGGTAAGGAGATCAGGCTCCAATACCCTACCAAACATATCACCATGTCAACTACCGGATCCAATTCATCGGAAATTGAAGGCATGGGAGACAATGCCACATAATTGACCAGTGGCAGGGGTGATACCGACTTCATATAAGACCCGGTTAGGGAGGTCACTGGGTTGATGGTCAAGTACGGGCCAACAAATGAAAGTTGATTAATAGTCACCATTATTCCATCATGCGGGAAAGATATCACACAAAAAATAGTGGACAAATATCTGTCATGGCATAGACATAATCTCACCCAAGGAGTAAATCAAAATCCAAGGGGTCCTGGATTACCATAACATCAATAAAGACAGTTTTCCCTCCCAAAGTTACCAGAAACTGAGGAAGGATCCCTAAAGGGTGACTAGTTCTTCTATTGAAAGAAAACAGAGTCTGGGTAACCAGCAGCACAAGCTTAGGATAACCCAAAGCTTCACAAGAAATATAGGAAAAAATACTAACAGATGTTCCTTCATCTATTAGTGCATGAGGAACGTCCCGAACACAAAATTTTACTGTAATCTTGAAAGGCGTGTGAGAGGGAAGATGAGGTCTAGTTAGCACACCCCAATAAAAAATGATGGCATAATTACTTGGAAGGGTTTTCATAGGAGAAGGAGGAATGCCCCTCGGCATGGTAGATCATGTTTCAACGAGAAAAACATGGTCATAATTGGGTTTACTCTCTAGTGGGAGAGTAGGATCGATCAATGATGTGATCAAATCAACCACCTTGGAACTCTTCAAAATAAGAGTGGGATTGACCATTGATCTAACTAGAGCAACCACTTTGGCACTCATCAGAGGAAGAGTGGGATTGACCAATGATGTAACCAGAGCAGCCACTTCAGAACTCGTTAGAGGAAGAGTGGGATTGACCGATGAAGTCATCGAAGCAACCACTTTGGAACTTTTCATATGAAGGGTGGGACTGACCGAGGAAGGAATCGTATCAGTCATGTTAGCACTCATCAAAGGAGTAGTGGGATTGACCGATGAAGTCACCGGAGCAACCTCTTTGGCACTCGTCAGAGGAAGAGTGGGATTGAACGATCGCGAGATCAGAGCAACCACTTTGGCACTCTTCATATGAAGGGTGGGAATGACCGAGGAAGGAACCAGATCAGTCACTTGGGTTTCACTTTCTAGATGAAAAGTGGGGCTGATCGATGACAAAACTTGATCAACTACGTTTGTGAGTGGTTCAACCAAGGATGAAACTAGATTGACCACCTGATCAACCAGATTGACCGGGGATGGAACCAGATTGACCAATCCATCAACTAATGATGGGTTGGGAGAAAAATTACGATAACCTTTTGGAAGTTGAATTTTTTCCAAAAGAGAAGAAGCCTCATCCATACGAGGAAAAAGGTGATAATAATGATCACCTTTTCATAACATGCAAGGGAATTTGACAATTGTCTTCTTCTTACCAACCTTAACATCACTAGTTAATGGGGTATCACCAGCATGACCAACATGGTCCGATGATGTGGAAGACCACATTTCTAAGACCTTGGGAATGCCAGGAAAATCCCTCAGAAAATGGTCACCCTTACAAAGACTACAAGAGAATTTGGGTTTCAGATTCTTTGTTTTAACCTTATCTACCTTATCAACACTCCCAGTACTATTAACAGTAACTGTTTTATTAGATCCAACATTTGATGTAGTTGAAGGCTTGGTCCCTTTCTGGTTCTTCTTCTTATTTTCTTTTTGTTTCTTCTTCTTCTTATCAATATGGCAACTCGCTTGAGAGATTTCACTAGGAAAAGAAGGAGAAATAGAAGGAGACCTGATAGGCGAAGAAGGAGAAAGGTCGATATGAGGTTGATGTGTGGGTGGTGTGTTTAAATCTGAAGCACCTACATTTGAGATGACCGGAGTGGAAAACAACCATATCGGTAACCCAATTGTGAGACATGGAAGGCTCAAAGTAGAAATGCAAGGAGGACCCACGTTTCCATAAGAAGGAAAAACAAAGGGTTCCCCTGGCGAAGGGGTTCCTTCATTGGTCATTCCGAGAACTGAAGCCATAAAAATAAAAATCCAACCTAGATTCTGCTAGGGAGAACAAACAACACACACTAAAAATCTAGTAAGCAAGCAAGCAAACAAAAACCTTCTCACAATGAGCACACTAGTTGGTGATGAAATCCAACGTTTTGGGAACAAAGTAAGAAGGGTATTAGATAGAGTGGGTGGAAAATTTGCGTTGACGACCTTTTTAACGTACTTACACTCTGGTGCAAGCTCCCAAACATAATCGTGGGTATACCCTCCAAGGAGCCCAAATGAGTCTGGCCAATGTTGATTCTAGGTATCGTGAAGACTTTCCCCTCCATAGTCACCTCATGTAAATACCCTAAATAGATAGGCCACTAAGTTTACCAACTACAATAGTAATTCCTGGGGAAACAGTCGATAGTCTGATCCACATGCAAAGGTAGGGTATCTAGCCTGAAATCAACTTGAAAGGCTTCCCCAATGGATTTGCCAATTTCTGTTACAGGTGAATCTTCCTGCGGACAAGGGGATTCCCTCTTGGTATCTCGACCCCTAAAACCAAGAGAGAAAGGGTGCTATCATTGGTCACTAACATCCTTTTAGATCTAATTAAGCTAATGAATGAAGAGGAAGAAGAAACATGTACCTTTTTAAATGGCATTTGTCCTTGCAAAGTCCAAGTTGAGTTTCAATCCGAAGATCCTCGATAGGTCCTATAGAACAAACAAATATACAACAAGATTCCTATTCTACTCAGATTATCTCAAATACAGATCTATCTTGAATGAAGCTCGGATATGGCCTAGGCGAATATACATTATATAAAGCATTTTACCCCGCCATTGGTTACATAATGGTTTTCCAGCATCTCTGGATTTCTTATCCATGACCCTGTTTGTGTTGCCCACAGTTGCAACTGCTTATATTTTCTTATACAACAAATGATATGTGATATACAGTTTTGAGAATCATCTAGTGAAAAAGAGAGTATCGAGACTGGTAACGGGAGTACATGTTAAATTCTTGATGATGACTTCGTTGAAAATTTCCTAAAACGGGATATCTCTGCGAATACATTGAATCATGAATAGCTAGCTAATAGGGATATGGGTCATACTGTAGAGGTGTTTTAAAATCATGAAGGATAACCATTTTGTGTAATATCTATCCAAATCATGTCGAATTGGTGATTTCCACAGTAGCTAGCTTGATGCATAGTGTTCACCTTTCGATCACACTTGCTTGTTTATGTGCAGAATTTATATTGTATGAGCACGTTTCGGGATATTGGAATCTTCTTCCACAGGAATTTGATCTAAACCATTGCATTGATAGGTCTATCGACCCCTTCCATGTTTCCAAGCACTTATGTACAACTAGCACAAAATCTTAGGCATTATCAGCACAGAATTGCCAATTTAAGAAAGCAAATTCTTGGTGCTCGACCATTAAGAAGTTGTTTTGGTGCTCGAGCATGGAGGTGAGCAGGTACACTAGGTTATAAGGAGACAAAATGATTGTGCAAGAAAAGAAATCTCAGGAAATCGATGAGATCCAATCTACATGATGATTTGTGTATGTTGTCCTACCATTTTCCATCATTTCTCATTTATGTGCACGTTGTTTTGCTATCTCTCATAGTATAACTGAATGCAATCTTGGTATATGACTGTCAAGTGGAGAATCAATTTGTATTGAGGTCTATTTCTCGACATTTTGAGAAGGAATTATGCCGATGTCTTCTTGAGAAAACAAATGGCGGGTTGTAGTTTCTCTCTCAACTCACCCTTGATTATCCATAAACAAATCTTCCTACACTAAGCCTTGTTAATTTTGTTTACGATAGTGTGTCTGAGGTGATGTGTTTTAAATGACATGTGCATTTATGTTATCTAACTTGTGGAATATCATAAGATGAATGATAATACAGGTCTGGTTGAGTAACTCATACAATGCACAATTGTTGGGGAAGTTAATGACAACAGTCTAGGATCCATCCTAAGTGMAATCCAAATATCTCTGAATTCATCGTCTTATTTCTTGAATTTAGTCAGTAGGGGATGCCTGGAAATGTCATAACCAGGTTTCTTTTTCCTTGAATGGTGTTCGCATAAGCAACAAATGTTCATCAATGATAGCAACACAGAAAGGATTCAAATCATTACTATAGAAGATATTTTTGATAGAACTTTCCAAACTGTAGCATAGGATTTATGTCACCAAATAAATGATGTTTTGTTTATAGTTGATTTTTTTTTATTTCATGGAACTTCTTATGACTTTTTTTGTTGTGACCTTATTCATATTTATAGAATAATGAAGTTTGCTTCATTTCTACACCATGAATTTCTTTTCTTTTGTTTTGCTGTAAAAATAAAAACAATAAAAAAATAATAAAAATCATGAAAAAAAATGTTTTCATTTGTTTTATGGAAAACAAAACAATAAAAACACTTAAAAACTCAGAAAATTTAAAATTGCAATTGGATATTCCTGAATACAATACAAACTCGTGATTTTACACTTCAATGCTAATTTGTTTTCTTGAAGTAACTTTGACAACCATCAATGACGAAACAACTGCAACGGAAAAAGGTATAAAACATATATTTTTCTTTGATTTTCCACATTTACACTCATTTCTACATGACATGTTTTTTGCAAATCTCACACTTTTCATGCAGAATTTGTAATAAGTTTTTCAGGTTCAGAAATGATCATAGTTTGTTGTTGAAGTGATATTTTTCAGAAAAACATGTTTTCTAGACAGCTTGAAGGAGTCTTTACTCATCAAAAACATTTTGTTGAAACTCAACAACATTTTGTTGTTACACAACAACTTTTTGTGCATCTTGATGTTTGATGATACACAAAAACTTTTTGCGCATCTTGATATTTGTTGTTACACAACAACCATGCTAATACACCATGCTGCAATACCCATATTTCAACATTTTTCCAAATTTCATGATGAGAAACTACCCCATTTCTCCTTCAAAAGTCGATTGGTCATCCCTGGTGTTGAAGCCATCTTCCATTGAATTATCCCTCACGATTTCACATGCTTATTTTTCTAAATCGCATACACTCCTTTATCTTTTTCAGTTCATTTTTGCCTTTCTAGTTTTCCTTCTGAACAAAACAAACCCCCTTTCCATGATTACATTTCCTTGCCATAAACCCTGTTGCTACTGAGATATTTACATCTATAGTCCTACTGCTCTTTTTATAAACTCATGTTGACTGATGTGGGATTCCTTAAGGCCCACCTTTCAACATTATTTCCCCATTGACCTCGACAGCTTATCTGGGATATAGACTAGAGTTCCTTTTTTAGTACCTTGAGGCTTGCATGCCTTAATGTAAATCTCTCTCACTAGAAATCATGAGAATACATCAATGTCCCTTGGTCATTAGATCTTGCAGGTGGCTCAACATCATCCCATCTATTCTCACTTCACAATATGTACTCGGGTACCTTGACACTCATTGACATCACTGGGGAGTATGTCTTGCATTGGTTAATAACATTCATCAATGGTCAGTAATCCAATGATTTCTCTTCATGCTCTACATAGAAACATTCATTCGCATGATGATAATTGTACCATCGGTTTTGTAGTAGGTGAAGACTTTACACTTTTTCATGATCCATTCAGCAGTTGGAGCAGTTTGATTTCGGATCTATGAGAATACCACAGTTCCATATTCTCTGCCTTCCACATTTCTCATGATCCAACAATAGCATTTCAGATTCCTTCACTTCCCATGATCCAGTTAGAGTAGTAGCAGCATTAGCAATTTCATTTTCCTGATCTTGAAGCAGTGACACCTTCCATCTTCCATCATTCACAGTCAGATATTATTTTCTCCAGCAGTTACAACAGTTGCAGCTACAACGCTAGTCATGTTTTCTTGATCCAACAGCTGCAACAGCTACATATACTTTTTGGGTAAGTGGAGGTATGTTCTTTTCTAAGATTTAATCACGCAATTCCTTATATGTCGACATGAATATTTTGGAAAACTCCTCACCATGCTCTCTTTCCTTCCATGACCTACACTACGTTGCATGAGGGCATGCAACTGATTCAATTGGGGGGGGGGCACAGACTATTTCACCACATATTCATTACCATTATTCCATTTTACCATCTCATCATTCCATTTATGATTCACTAACATTTCTTTTCCAACGACACTTTGTTGCATTTCGATTGATACACATATTGGCATGATTCATAAAGATAAATAAAAGGCTTTCTTATACTCAGTGATTCTCTCTTATGCACATTCATAGCTTATTATTTCCAATGAGTACATGGCTAAATTATTGGAGCAACAAAATCAATAAGTGAAATGAATTTTGTTAACACAAGAACGAACATCTTTTGTATTCATGGTTGTCACACAAAAACCAAACATAAGAAAACTTCACATGTTATTACACATGTATTACATGCTATTACACATATATTTTACATGCTTCTACTCCTGTATGTCAAATCTTGGAAATATTCCTTATTAAAAAGACATCATCAATCAAATCCATAGTTTAAATGCCAAAAGTTCTTAAGAAGATCCATGCATGGTTGCATGAGGACATGCAACAAGTTGAGTTGGGGGGTATCTTGGGCCTCAGAAATGTCCTATTTTCATCCACCTTTCCCTTCATTATTCCTTACATTTCATCATCCCATTAACCTTCCATCATACCATTTTCATAAATATATGTGGGTTTCTCCTTATTATTTTCCATTGTATTCATTTAAGTATTATAAGTGAATTTGTGATTAAATATTAGAAAAATGACATATTTTCATTATATATCAAGGTTGGATGAGTTTTACGATGTGTGCAGGCATATGTGAAGATTTCAACAAAGTCATAATTCACCACCTATCCTCAAATTCGAATTACATCTTCAAACTTTGAAGATTTGAAAGAAAACTCAAGGAGAAGATCATGGAATATTTGGTTGGCATATCTTATCTAAGATATGTGAGAGATGTATGGAGGATTTGAAGGGATCATATCTTGTCATAATGGGAAATTAGTTGAGAGTGGTTGAGAGAATAATGGATCTGTAATTATGACACTCATGTATATAAGAGATTGTTCTCTCTTCATGAGGGGAATCATGTTATTCATAATTGGAGGATGTTATTCATAAGAGATCATGTAATTCATAATTTAGTCTTGTAATGAGGAGAAGGGGATTCTTTTCTTTGATTCTTAGCTTTGATTCTTTCATTGTTATTTTTTCATGCTTTGTCATTTGACTCCTATAATATAATTTGAGATTGATATATTGTGTGAGCTTACATATGTCATTTGTCGTTCAACTCTTCACATGTTGTATTGTTTTTCCCTTATGCAATTTCCTGCTTTCCTAGTTAGTCTTTCAATTCTTTCCTAGATTAATTTCATTTCAAAAATTTAGATTAGATTACTTCTACTTCAGTCTTGCATATATAGTGTGTGTGCTTCGTAAGCCTATGAACCTCAGATTAACAAATTATATAGTTGGGAAAATAATACAACGAAATTAAAATGACAATATTGCCACCTAACAATGTTGTGGAAAGCATATGACATGGCCCACTGGAAAGTGGATCCAACATTTTTAAGACCAAATGACAACTTTTGATAAGTAAAATTTACCCAAGGAAAAATAAAGGAAGTCTTGTGTCAATCTTCCACTTTTATCTGGATTTGATTATAGTCACAGAAATAATCCATAAACGAGAATATTTCTCTATCGACACATTCATCAATAATTGGGTAAATGAATGGGGTTGGATAATTATCCTTAGGACAAGCCTTGCTTAAATCCCTATAATCGACACAAAACCTAATAGTGCCTTGTTTCTTAGTTACTTGAATGATGTTAGAAACCCATTTGGTCAAGGGAACTAGATAGATAAACTATGCATGAATACATTTCTCTACTTCCATCTTGATGGCGATGAATTTCTTCGGGTTGACTGGCCATAGTTTTTGCTGGACCGACTTCGCTCTATCATACATTTTGATCTCATTCTCAATAATTTGCGGGTCAATGTTGGGAAATTTTTCATACGACCAAGAAAAAAAATAACGAAATTATTTGAATAGGGCCATGTATGTTTCAATTTATTGGGGTGAACAATACACACCTATCAGGATGTGTTCCATGACACTTGGCTCCTGGGAAATGTCAATCGGTATGGTTTTTTAAATTTTAGCAAGGTTGCCTTCAGATGATACATCATGTATCATGATGGGAGACTGGGACCATTGAACATGTCCAGGGGAAACATGATTTTGAATTTCATCTTCAAACTGTTCCAAATTTGTGAGAAAATATGCTTGATCATAGAAATCCTCCCATGGCATATCGAGGGAAGCCATGACCTCCATGAAAACTTCATGAGATGGAATTTGTATATTGAGAAATTGTTTTTAAATAGTGAGAGGATGGATGGCCCAAGAGGGCTTGGGATACTGATGAGACTCCACATCCTGAGGGGAATCCGAATCAGGGACAACAGATGATGACGTGATCGCTTGATAGGAAATATCTACCAGGGTGAGAAGCATGGATGCTTCATATGAATCAACATCCTCAAGACAAGGTATCACCTAAGAATCTAAAAAATTGAGGGATCAACAGGTAAATGACAAAATAATGTTGATAGGAGCTATGTGTGCAGTGGGAGACGATGGGGGAAGGGGAAAAATTCTCATCAGCGAACCATATTTGAACATCCCTTCACTGACATTGACAAAACAATGCATGGTATCACCGATAAAAGATACATTTTACCTCACATTAGATCCAAGGTTTGGGGAACAAAACACAATATGATCAATCATGATTATTTTCCCTTGGTGAGGGAAGCATAGGACCCTAAATATTGACGAGACAACTACAGTCATATTGTACAACAAAGTACATCCAAGTAGCAGATTGTACTCAAGAGGTGTGTCAATGACCTCCACCTCCACAAATATAGTATTTCCACCTAACTCAATGGGTAAGGTGGTTATTATGCCATGAGGCTAAAAAATGTGTCCTTTGAATGCTTTTAATAGTGTTGTAGGCGTGTGGAGCTTATAAGAGCCAAGGTCCTTCCAACATGAAATGGACATGATGAAAGTCAATGATCCTTCATCCACCATTGTCAAGTAGATGTTTTTCCCTAATGATCACACTATGATCTGAAAGGAGACCTGATGGGAGAGCCTATCAGTAACATGAGTAGTCTCAAAGGTTATCAAACTAGAATCTGAGGGATCAACCCTGCCTATGGAATACAACAAGGCTTTCCTCTACATGGAGCATATTTATAGGAATTCAAGTGCTGACATGGAACAAGGTTCCTAGCCCAAGTATTTCATAATATTGTAATTGTGGGCAGATTGAGTGTTGGTATTATGTGTCATGCATCGAAGAATTCCCTTTGGGGGGAGAAGTGGTGTGTCAAAAGATGGCTTCTCAATTTTAAGAGGGCCACCAGGATGGGAAGAATATTTTTCTTCAGTCGCAGTGTGAGAAGTCTCAAGGATGTCGTAAGTATTGGCTCACATTTTCAAATTGACCATTTGGTCACACATGAAAATGGTTGCATTCGAGGAAGACCCATCGTGGTGAGAGGTACCTACCATGCCCTCTTTTGGAGGGACAAGATTTATGGAAACCATGTTTTGAGGTTGAGGAGGGAAAGGATGGGTTAGGCCAATAGGCTACTATGAGGCCCGTTGTTGTGCCAAGAATCTATGGACTTCATCATTCCGAGGGCACTGGTGATTAGGGTGGTATTTATCAGTGTTTCATGGAAACCTACACAAGATACCTAGCTAAAGCATACACAAACAAAGCTTATCAAGAAAAAGAAGAGAGATACAATATGAAGAATGAGAATCAATGTATATTATGATATGTTCAATGAGGGAGTTATATTCACTCATATAGGCAATGAAATCCTATCTTAGGAATGCATGCATAATAGTGATTGTCTAAAATTAGAAATTCTAAAATAGACCTAGTTAGTTAACTCCCACTAAACTAGTGTGCCGAAAATAGAAATTTCTCCAACACCCCCCCCTGAACATCACTATGGAGTAAAAAATGAGTCCCGTCTACTAGGCCATATTAGGTAATCATGTACAATGAAACTAATGAACACGGAATAAAAATGAGGAAAGAGGGAAAACCACATGGGAACAAAACCCCCCCTCAAAAGAAAATGCATCAAAAGAAGAAAAGGAAGTTGTTAGGAAATTGTGTTCTTCACTGCAAGACGATCCCATAAAGTCTAAAACTTGTACTGAAATCATTCATGAATATGTAGAGATATTGATGGATATGATGAAGTCATTTCGAAACATGTCTATCCTTGTACCTCTGGATCCTATGGACCCATCTGCACTTGAAAATATTCTTTTCTGGTGGAAGTGGAACCAAATTCCAAGTCTGATTATTTAGGATTTATTCACACTCCTTTTCCATGGCTCCTTTCCATAATGGACTTCCCATAGCCTCACTAAAGAGCTGCAAATAAAAATATTGAACCATATAACAATGCATGGGAATCACAGGTTGTGAAGACAAAAGTACATGAGAAGGATCCTCATGTTGAGTTCAAGTCATCCTCAAATCTTATGGATTCCCTTCAAGGATAACTTATGCCTGAAGTGTGAACTGTGTTGTGCTTTCTTGGGCATGTGTTGAAGCTTCAATGCTAGCTTCTTATCTAATGTACTACCTGCTTATTTCCATGTACATAATATGAGTGTATGGAATCATCTATGATGTTTGAAACTGATGGAAGCACAAGAGTATATGCATGTTGCACTTGAGGTTCATGAAGAGTACTCTCCTTATGTGTAAGTAGAAAAGAGGAATCATCATAAAAAAACTTAGTGAATTTATACAACATTGACTTGTGATCCACCTCACCAACTGCAATGATGAAATTGTCATGCATGTCAACTAGTGAAACTGAATCTGATGTAAATTAAACCTTTTTACCTTTCTAAGTGATGTGATAAACTAAGATAAGATTCATAGAAATATTTGGAACATGCAAAACATTCTCAAAACTACCATTATGGAGTTCCACTCTCCCTTCTTCTACTACTGCTACTGGAGTATCACCACCCATGAGAATAGGGGGTCATGAGCATGGACTCAAAGAAGAGAAAACTTCCTCTTTAGCTTCTATATGATGTGATGGTTGAGAATATATAATACATGAATCAGATGAGGAATTAATTGAAACCAGAGCATGATGATTAACTTTCTTAGGAGAAGGATCTTATTCCTTCTGCTCTTGACTCCCTCTGGAATGAAGTTTCCAAGGTTGTTTTGTTGAAGTACATGTGCCATAATATCAATCTATTTCTTCATGCATGTGGATTCTTCATGATACGGTTTATTGAAATATGTGGACTACTTAAATTCCCTTCATCTTCTTCTTGGAATCTGAAGAGTCCTTGAAGGGTTTGGAATATCCTTCCTTCTTTGACTCTAGATGTAATAGCTCCTTTCGTTTTTGCTTCAATTTTTTATTGGATGATCCTTTTCCATCATGCATGGTGAGTGCATGTGATTTCAGATCTTTCATGAGTCTCATCTATATGAGTTTTGTCTTCTCTTGTGTGAGAGACTCAATGAACTGATCCATCATAGGAATTATCCAATTTTCTCCCAAAAGACATCTACCAGAATGGAAATTGGAGACATATACAATGTATTCTGGTCCTAGCTTGGCCAAGATTGTTAGAATAGGTTGTTTCTCTTGTGTAGACTTGTCAATACCACATTCACCCAAGATCAATATAAAAGACTTAAATTTAGGAAAGAAATCTTGTATATTATAAAAACTTTTAGGGTCTAAGGTATTCAACTCTGCCTCAAGCATATGACCTTGCATCTCATCCTACTTTCCAAAGAGTCCTTCCAAGGTGGTACAGATCTCATTTGGAGTCTTGCATGTGGAAACATGAAACCATAAATCAGTGGATATTAAATCAATAAGTAGTCTTGTGGTCTCATCCTTACGATTCACCCATCTGGTCCTCTCAAGCGCTGATGTAGGTTCTATTTCTGTCGCCATTGTCAAATTATATAGTCCTATTCTTTTGAGTTGGAATGTGGCCTTCATATTCCATTCAAAATAGTTGTACGGTGTGATTATTATCATGCAAATTGATTGAATAAGTTGCATCATCTCCATCCCTGCTATTGATTCTGAAAAGATCCTGAAAACCCATATCGTGGATTCCAAGATAGGATAGACGGTTCTATGGAATCTATAGATATGATAAAACAACTATATCTCCTAAAATATGATGTGGGTTTTGGATATTTTGGGTGCACATGCACATCCCTATGTCATATGTCTCTGGTCAAAATTTCATCCTGACCCAGATCATGGATTTCACAATATGGCTATTTTACTACAGAAAACCAATTTTATAAAGGGCAACTGAATCATCACACCCTAAAAAAGGATACACTATGACTATGTTGAATCGTCACACCTCGGGTGAAGAATACAGTGTGACAATTCCAATTGTTGCACCTTTCGATAGGGATAGGCTATTATGATGGAAGAAACTAGGTTTACTCAATAATTAAATCCTATTTCACTCTTCTCTAGCTTGCTTGGGTTTCTCCAAGTAGCTAAACTCTGATACCATGTCAGTGTTTTATGGAAACCTACACAGGAGACCTAGCTAAAGCATACCAAAACAAATATTATCAAGAAAAGGAACAGAGATACAATATGAAGAATTAGAATCAATTTGTATTATGACATGTTCAATGAGTGAGTGATATTCACTCATATAGGAAATGACATCCTATCTTAGGAATGCATGCATAATAGTGATGGTCTAAAATTAGAAAGTATAAAATAGAACTAGTCAGTGAACTCCCATTGAACTAGTGTGCCGAAAATAGACATTTATCGAACAGTCTTCCCCACAAATTAAGAAGGGAAAACCACTTTTCCTTTTCTCCTTAGCTCCTCCCTCCTAGTTGTTTTGGGTAGAGACAGTCACTTTCTCGTTGTTGGAATTATTTTTCTTGTTCCATTTCTTCTTATCTCTAGGTTGTTGATGATTCTTTGGTTGCATGTATTGCATCGAATTCACCTCAAAGGTTTGAGAGGGTACTACAACATTTTTAGCATTAGATCCAGAAGTCGACATGTGTGATGTAATCGACATATGACCCATTTCTTCAACTAACTCGTGCACAGATGCATGGGAAACAAAACCAGCCACACCATCGACATGGGGTCATTGGTTTGGATTCCTTAAATATGTCGATGGTCGAGGAGAATTTTGAATAATTTCTTATAGAGTACCCAACTAATAATAAATCAATTCTAAGTGTTGGGCATGAAAAATGGCCTTCTCCTTGGTAGTCACCCCAACCATAGCTACATCTCGGGGAATGGGTGGTAGGAGGGACTTTGTAAACAACTCCATAAAGAGTTTGTTCAGGATCTGTGTATTAATAATCCTACAGCTTCGATTCCACTCATATATATGATCGTAAATATGAATGGCATTGTCTTGACATGGTGAATTCAAGAGCTCAACTCCTATATTGTACCATATGGTCGATTGGTGATGCATTAAAAATTCCATTGTGAGATCGGTGAAGCTCTTAAACAAACAAAATTTTAACTCAATGTACCATTTGGCAGGAGCCTCGGTCATGGATATATGGAAAATATGCAACCTCACACTATCATCCATCAATGATTTGTATGAACACCATAAGTAGTATGTCATGATGTGTGTAGAGGGGTCCTCTCCTCGCTTTTTGTCAAATTTGAGAATATCTAAAGGTAGCTTGGATGATATTTTTGGCAATGAATGGTCATGGGATATAGGTTCATTCATTAACCATGGAAAAAATAGTAAATCTAACATTACGAGGAAAGGCATCGGTGCAAATGAATACTAGGAGGGACATGAAGTATCTTCTATCCCATATGGACCTTGCAGTCCCCTTATGTCAGTACTATTGGAGGGTTGGGGAGTTCCTACTAGGATGGTGGAACCTCTAGGATAATGGTTGCTCCTGTAACCAAAATATTCCCCAAGGGGGGTTTCCCCTAGGGGTAAATGTGCACCCTCTAGTAAAAATATTCCCAAAGTTAGTCCTAGGGAAGAAACCCCCAAGACCGGATGTGGACACAAAAGGAAAACCTCCCCACTGTGAAAAATTTTTGCCAAGGGATGTGCCCCCAGGGAAGGGTGTGTTATCCCAAGGAAAGTTAAAACCTACAGATGTACTACTTCCCCCATTCTAACTAGGGAAAGTCCCAAAACCACTAGACATATCCCATCCAAAAGGTGAACTAGTTCCATATGATACCAAGTCTCTCATAGGAATGGTGGAGGTTGAAGGAATGCCACTCCACATGCTAAAACCAAAACTCGCCCCCACATTAGAATAAGATCCAAAGGTGGGAATCATGATAGATGGGATGGGTGTAAAAGAATTTGGTAAACCAACGTATGGATATAAAGACATGATTTATGTCACCAAAATCGAGAAACTTAAAGAGAATTGTAGGGATGGTGAAGTTCCAATGGAGCTAAGGGGTGGAAACATAGACATCATTGGGATGTTCCCTAGGGTATTTTCCCCTATACCACTTGAGGATGGGCTCGTAGCCTCAATTACACTAGAAAAAACACCTTTTACAGACATAGTGGGAGGATGAGTGAACAAAGAAAAAGGACCACTCAATATTTCCCTTACCTGGAATAGTATAGGGGTGTTTGGCTTACTCAAAGGAGGATTAAAATTCCATGGAGGATGTTCGTTTACCACTTCCACCTCTACTAAATCAGTTTATTCAAACCAAATATCAAGCCCTTAAAAGTATTTGTCATATATTTCACATTGTTTAACAAGTGGTTCTTCCCCTTTAATAGGCTCCAGTCCTCGGAATCGATGCGACTGGAATGACAATTCAGCCATAGTGAATAAAATATGTTACTATCCAAACACAAATCAACCTATGGTATCCCATAGAATCACACTCAAAGAGAACATCCTTAATAAAAAATATTTAAACAATAAGAAAACTAATTGGCTTAGGGGCCTTCTGAAAACCAACTCTATGGGGGAGATGAAGTCCCCATAGGATTTACTAGTGAAAGTATGAGGAGAAGTTATGATTATCTACATGAAAGATCCTTGATCAGTGCAAGTACCATTTATTAAGGTGGACACTCTCCCTGGGAACTGAGATAGTGAACGAACATCTGACCTATGTACCATAGGCACGTCCCACATTTAGTCACTTTATAGCTCCCTAGAAAAGGTCACTAATTCTATCACCTTACAATCAATGACTGAGAAAACAGTCATATGTAAGACCACACATAAGGGAATGGTAACTAAGCCCAAAGTTCTAAATTCTTTAACCAATGAAACCCTGTATACATAATGATCGAAGTGATACCACAAACACCAAAACAAGTAGAGAGGGTTAATCTCCCTACTTTCCCCACTGTGACCTCATGCTTAACTATTGTGTTAGAGGAGGATTTTGACACATTGGTTGCAAGAATGGATTTTAATTCTCTTTATTGACTTATAGGTTTCATTTTGTGGCCTTGGATATCTTACTCTCCAATCCTATTCCAAGGCCCTAAACCTATCTAATGTTAGTTTACTATAAAAAGAAAAATGTCTAATTAATTTTACATTAAACACTTTTTTTTAAGGGGTTGTTTCTTAGGACCAAATTTAATGCATGAAACTTTAATGATGTGATGACTCTTGATCAAACCAAGCAATGAAAGTATGCTAATGTAATTGTTTCGCTTCAATGAACTCTAGCTATGGGAGGGAGATATATTTTTCTTTTTATTCACAAATTTCTTAAACATGACCTCACACACACTAATAAACCAAGAGTCAAATCATATTTGAAACCAACCAATGTTTCTAATGCACTTGTACACTAATTCTTCAAAATCAAATCTAACATGCAGGAAATATTTTTGTCTTTTTTGTAATTTTTCCAATTGAAATGTAAAAAATTCCTTATCTAAACAAGAAAGAGAAATGTAAAAGGAAATCAACAAAAAACAAAAAGAATAGGGTTTTTAGGATATTGGGAATGAGGTCGGATCATCCCACTCTACTGTCACTACAAAAATCACATCCAAAACTCACCTAGGAGTGGTAGCTCTAATGATGAGCAGTGGTCATACAAGTATAAGCAAAACAACCAATGACAAGAATATTAAGATCTCTTCATATATGTTGGATTCTCAAACCAACTTTATTGAAGTTCTCATACAGTAAAGACACTATCCAAGAAGTACAAATTAATTCACACAAACGTACTCAAGAAAATGTTTTAAAAGAAATTTATGTGACAATTAAATATTCAAACAAAGACAAAACTCGGTAAGAAAAGACCATTTTAGAACACTTTGGATCATAATATAGAACTACCAAAAATGGATAGGGTTTGGGTCTACAATTTTGTATTTTTGATAAGGCCTCATGGGAAACATGTCTGTCAACCAGTGAGGGTCTCACGTGACATTTATTGTGCAGGGAATGAGGCTCTGCAAAATTTTTCTTTCTTGAAAAAGATGGATCTGTTGTAGATCTTTCATATATGAAACATACCTATCAGATCTAGTAGATCTAGACTCTAGGATAACTAAATGAAATAAAATCAAATGCTAATCACAACATGCAAAGGGAAAGGTAGGCAAAGAGACTCAACTATAGAAGAATTATTCTTGAGTATGGTTTCCAATATCCTTTATCCTATGATGTCTTCCTCTCTGGACTATAGGGTGGAAATTAAGGATATAACACAATGATACCCTCAAGAAGACATGTGTGATTTTTTGAGGCATCATTCTTGGCCCTGTATGGCTAGAAAATTATTCTAGGTCATAACATTCATGTTTCTTCCCCTCGGCATGTTTAGGGCCTTGAGACCTATACATAGCGCTAAAAACTTAAAGTGGTACCTATATACTTAGTTAGAGGTAAAGGATGTCGTCTATAGGCCATATGTGGTAGTTCAAAGATTCATTATTGGCCCTAGAAGCTTATAATATTCCTTTAGGGCCTAACACTTGGATTTGTTTCACTAACCATATCGAGGTTCTAAAGACTCATGCTCAATATCCTAAAAGTAGAAAGGTAAGGTGTGATGTCTCAGTGCATTTTTCATGAATATATATGGCTCAAAGAATTATTTAGGGCCCATATCATGATGTTCTTCCCTAAATAATCCCCATGGCCCTCGGACACATAGCCACTTCTCAAAACCACCTAGTGTAACCAACATCCCTAATTAGAGGCCAATGATACCCTCAAGAGTCAATGTGTGGTTATTCGAGGGATCCTTCTTGGTATTAAATGGATACAAGTTCCCTTTAGGGATTAACATTCATGTTTTATCCCTTGACCATGTCCAAGGCCCTGAGACCCATACCCAATGCTTAAAAATTCTAGTGGTACCTATATACCTAGTAACGGGAAAAAGGATGTTGTCAATAGGTCATTTTTTGTGGTTCAACGTGTCATTCCTGGCCCCAAAATCCTACAATATTCCATTAGTGATTAATTTGTAGGTTTTTTCTGCTAACCATATCTAGGTTCTAGAGACTTGAATACTCAATGTAAAAAAAGTCATAATGATTACTCTCCCCATGCAGAGACCAATGATACCTTGGAAATGTCCTTTAATGTGGTGCAACTTGTCATTGATGTCCCTAGATTCCTAGAATATTCCTTTAGAGCCTAAGACCATGGAAAAATTTAAGGATGTGATATTTATCCTAAATTCTATATAATGAGGGGAATAATGTAGTTAGTATCCATTATAAAGTAGGTGAATCATATAATTTTTTCATGGTAGAGTATGTCAACATTTTCAATAATTGGTTATGGGTAAATAATTGGTTATGGTTAAATGTAATTAGGATAAATTCTCTAGTTTACACACACACACACACACAATATATGTCTTGGGAAAATATTTTCATTCTCAAATTTTTAGTATATTTCTGACAAATTTATATTTGTGTTGGGAAAATGTTCTCTTTCTCAATTTTTTACATTTCCGTTTAATAACAAAGAAGGATTAATTTGGTGTAGATTTCATGATTAGGGGGTGACCATTTCAATGAATTTACTAAAAAATTACATCTAGTCTCGTATCTTTTCTAGGCTCAATAAACCATGAGAGATTACAAGATGAAACAATAATTTATAGAAATTCTAGTTTTTATCACATCATTAATTATAACTATATTTGAAGAGTCTCAATAATTTGCAATTAATTGATATAACAATGGTTGAGGAGTTTATAAAGTTCACATCAATGTACTTTAAAAGTACATTTTGTAATTGATATGTCTCTTTATGCAAACGAATTATAATACACCAAATTAACCCCTAATCATATTAAACAATAGTTATAATTACCATAAAAAAATATGAACTGAAACACATGTATACAATATCACTAAAACAAATGTAAAAAATATAACAAATGAGATATTTTAAAGATACTTGCATATTAATCAAAAGACTAAAGAATAGTAGGTTAAACATGAATTTCATAAATTTTACATTTTCTATATTAGATTACATATTTATGGGCTTCATCAAGTAATATTTAGTTGATTTCAATTGCTATACTAAAGAAGAAATGTGTTTTATAAAATTGATCATTTATGAACTTGGTCTCATAATTCCATATATATATATAATGAGGATGATGATGATGATCAATGAATTACTTGGTTTGATTTAAAATTTTATTTGAAAGTTGGTATTCTAACAAATATTTTGAAATAGTGATTTAATGTGAGTGTACTAAAGACATTTCACAAATTCGTTCTATTATTAGTGATGTTTTATAGAGTTCGTAAGAGTCTGTTCATATGTATGGATAGATTTTATTCATTTTATACTTTGAAAAATACTCCTCCCTTCATCTAACGTGAAAACAACATGTGAAAAATGAGTTTTAAAAGGAATTGAAATTTCCAAATTCAATCCTCTCAACATCCTAAAAAGAATATCATTTCTAATTTTTATAATAATTGTTTAATTATGAGATAAGAATTAGGAGCAACTTAGTCCATACAATCTAGATAATTTATAAACTAAAGTAAATGTTCTTTGTTTTAATAGACTTATATAAATAACTTGAATCCATCTCACAATATTTCATATATATCATTAAACATAGTATTAATAAGTGTAAACATTTATAATTTAATGTTAATATGCAAATAGTTTTAAATGTAAATTAAAATCAAAATGTTTATTTTTTTTTATTTTTTTTTATTTTTATTAATCTTAAAACATTCAAATCCAAATTCAAAAAATATTGAATTAAAATAATATGAAAAGTAATAAGATAATTTAGAAATATTTCAAAGATAAAAATATTTTAAAAAAGCTTATATCCAATAATTGAAATTATAAATAAACAAAGTATTAAAAAAAATCAATTAATAGAAGAATTGTTTTGTTTAAAATTTAATATATAAAAGTGGATCTCGCCATCAACATATTTTAATAAAGTAGCTAATAATACAATTAAAAAAAAAAAATACAAAACCATACTACAATCAAACTACTTAATAATTAAAAAAAATTATACACAAAACAATACAACAATTAAACTAATTAAAAAACAATACTACAACTAAACTATTTAATAATTAAAAATATCCATACAAAAAACAATACTAAACTAATTAAAAAACAATAAAACAAATATTTAATAATTAAAAATATCAATATACAAAACAATACTACAATTAAACTAATTAAAAAACAATAAAACAAATATTTAATAATTAAAAATATCAATACACAAAACAATACTACAATTAAACTAATTAAAAAACAATAGAACAAACTTTTTCTTAATCCCTTTGAGTGGTAAATTATACACAAAACAATACTACAACCAAACTATTTAATAATTAAAAATACCAATACACAAAACAATACTACAATTAAACTAATTAAAAAACAATAGAACAAACTTTTTCTTAATCCCTTTGAGTGGTAATTTCTGGAAAAATTTAAATTATAGAAATGCCACATACAAAAAATTGTTTTTTTGGTTTTGGTATTTCTAAAAATATCAACTTTAGGCTATTTATTACACTTAGAACTCTCTTTATAGTACATTGTGGGGGAGATGCATAATATTTTTTTGTAATCAAATAAAACTCATATGTAACACTTTTAAAAAATATAAAATACACAATATATAATAAACAAAGTATAAATATAAATAGATATAAAATTAATATTTTTTTATAATCCATTGTGAAGGAGATCGATAAAATTTATATTGTAAAAATTAGCTAACCACAAAGCAAATCTTATTGTTGTTTCTATCTTTTATGTATGTTCTTTATGTTGTTTTTATCTTGCATATAAGCCTCTCTATTGATAGTAGGATTAAGATGAAATGTTTGAGTATATCAATTTGTATACTTCGTGTTAATTCCTATTATATTTCATAATTGTTTTAAGTTTGATAAAAAAATAATGAAATGATGAATTAAATCCATCAATTGATGCTCACAATTTCCACTTACAATAATTTCACAATCTCAAGAACAATAATAATAGTCCTAATACATAAAGGTCGGCTACAAAAACTTTCACAAGATTTATTATTATTTATTAACTAAAAGATAAACTATTGATTAGTGAGCTTATAAAACTTCTAAATATGATCCTAGCTGTGTGATTGAAATGTCGAGAGAGGTTTAAAAAAATAACACAATTTTCCTATTATAATTCTAATATTTATATGGTTAAATTGCAAAATTTCTTCATCCTCAAATAAATTTCAAAACTAGTCGAAAAAGTGAAATATAGAGACATTCATAGGATCTTAACGATAATATTAAATAAAAGTTTAGTAAAATTTGAACAAATTGCTTGAATTATGATACATAAGTACACAATATTGTTTAGTAGACGGACAAACATATGAGAATATTTTATTGATATATTAGTTGTTTATGTTACATATGATTCATGCTTACAACTGATAGTATTGACATAAATCAATTCACTACTATATATATATATATATATATATATTAAATATGTAACGATCCCGTCTTTACGACAACAAATAAAGTACATTTTTATTTATTTATTTATTTTGTGTGTGTTGGGATAAAGAATCATCACACATAATTCATAGCAACGCATAATCAACACGACATCATAATTAAAAGCATTACAAGTGACACATCATCGAAGTCAATAACGACACAAGTCAACGCATTAACATAAATGATTAACATAGTGATGCAATTCAACACATCACAATCAACCGAAGCAAAGATAATAATGATCAACCATATCACTAAATGATAAATAACTACCCGTCTAAACTATCCTGCATGGTTAGGACCTCCAAGACACATAAGAAATGCTCAAGCCCAGGATTCATCTGATTGATTTTCACCATTTTAGGTCTCAGGGCTGGCGAGTATTCTGAGGAACAAGGAGGTGTCTAGATCCCACTAATACATCAAGATGAAATCAAATAGATCAAATCAATCAACCTAATAATCAATTATTAAGGCACAAGGGTTATCATCAACTTATCAATCATATATGAACATATTTTTCATGGTGCGCAAGTATTCTAACTAATTTCTAGAACAATCATACATCCACATTAATTCCAAGGAACAAGAGTAGTCAAATTTATTTTAAATGGCACAAGAGATTATAAATGCTTAACCAATCATATATCAATCATTATTCTAAAAGTGCAAGAGTAATCAACTTATTTTTAAATGGCGCAAGAGATTATAAATTATTAATCAATCATATGTCACTCATTATTCTAAAAGTGCAAGACTAATCAACCTATTTTTAAATGGCGGAAGATATTATAAATGCTTAATCAATCATATGCCAATCATTCACAACTTTGGTAGCACAAAAAAAGTACATTTTTAATGACTTATCTTAATCAAGAAATATAGTAGGAATTCAGTACTAGATCTTGTTGAATTACTGAGATGGGGGGTGAATCAGTAATAGCGTAATTATAATCCTTTTTCTTCAAATGCTATATCAATGTAGAATTATTATCTAATAATGAGAAGTAAGAAATAAACAATCACACACATACACAGTACACCAGTGTTTTACGTGGAAACCCAAATCAGGAGAAAACCATAGAATGATTTTTCTTATATGTCTTGAAGAATTACATTCATTGGAAGCACCAACTTCCTTTGTTTTCCAGCTGCAACTGGAAGGAGGCTCCAACCCCCTAGTTTCTCAGGCTACA
>JASDQU010100725.1:347250-373594 GCA_032191745.1 Picea mariana | reverse complement strand
AGAAATGGCATGACATGTACTATCCATATAGAATAGTATTATCTGAAAATATATCATAACTCATACCATTACCCATCAAACAAACTTGGGTCCATTACCCAAACCTGGGGTCTCCAACTTCTCATGGCCATAACTCTCTAACCGTGAGGAATTATGTGATGTTCCACATACCAATAGAAATGAAATGACAAGCACTATCCATCTAGGATATTTTCCCTGACAAAATCACTTTCCTTCACCTCATTATTCCACAATTAAGCATGGGATCTCTTACTCCACAAAGTGTCTTCCCATGAGGGCTTTCAACATAAGGGGACCACTTTGGAGTTCATACATATTTACTTCTTATCAACCATGAAAAAACAATAATAAGTCATATTTACATCAAATAATATTGGGTCCATTACCCAAGCCTTTGTGCTATGGGGCTTTATTCAAGGGTTGACATCAATGACAACCAACCTTAATCAATAGATCTCACATCCATCTACAAGATACCACACAATCACACTTAAACATTAATACTAGAAGACAAGGTTGCATTATAAATTCATTAAGAGGTTATGCAGCATCACACATGAGCCATAGTAAAATAATTCCCACCTTAACTTACATATTCATATGTATGGATTGAGGAGGATGAAGATTACTAACTGACCTACTGAAGGTCAAGCTCCCAATTTAAGATACTAATGAGAATCAATAAAAAATGATTAATTAGGTGGGACAAAACATTTTCTTCTTCTATTTAAGATATTGTTGAGAATGGAAATAGTTAACATCAATAAATATAGTAAATCCATACAACATAGAGAATCCTTTTATCTTTAGAAAAATGTTTGGATGTTATAATTGGAAAGGGTGGAACTTTTTATATATATTATTAATTTATGATTACCTATAATTTAATGATTATTTTTAGTTACATGACAATTGATTGACGATCCTTGAAGATATTTTACTGTACACTATATGGAAATCAATTGACTTAATCTCATGGAAGTAAGTTAATATTGAATTTAAGATTGTTTGAACTATATTGCATTTACAAAAAAAACACCAAAACAATAATAGTCTAAACCACCATAACAATTATTTCAACATGATTTTGGTAAGACAAAATTATATTTTATTACTAAAATTAAATCTCTAATGTAAGGGAAAATGAATTAGGAAGATGCTTCCATTTTCGTCGTCGTGACTCACATAATCCCCCAAAGGGAAACTTTCCAAGAAGAGATGGGAGCACAGTGACTTCCAAAGAGAGGGAAGCAAACCATTGACCATTGTGCAAATAAGGAATAACCACCAATAATATGAAGTCTCCACTTACATCTTCGTAATAAAGTATGAGGTTTCACTAAAATGAAAAAATTATTAATCAACCAACACAACAGAGGTAATCCCTGGAAACCACCAATCGAGGAAGAAGGAAATCCTAGTCCAGTTTTAAATAAAACATAGTGATAAATCCCTGGAAAAACCGTCATTCAAGGAAAAAGGAAATTGTAAGTGAATGACTAAAATTTGTTGAGCAAGTTGAATGAAAATGTAGAGTTTTCCCCATGGGTAAATCAGATGTCAAGGATTTAGAAATTCATTGATAAAGTTGCAATAAAACATAGAGTTTTCCCCATGGGTAAACCGTGAGGCCAGGATTAAGAATTTGTTGAATGAGTGGAAATAAAAATGGAGAGATCACCCCCCGGGGAAAATCATGAGTCCATGATTAAGAATTTGTTGAGAGAGTGGAAATAAAAATGTAGATATCAACCCCCTGGGAAAATCACGAGTCAAGGTTTTATAAAAAATATTTCAATGAGCAAGTTGTAATGAAACACAAGGACACATCAAGCATGATTCAGGAAGGCTACCAGGATTCGATCCCAAAATTCAAGTCATCATGTTGTAAAATGGGCGACTGTAGCTTCATTGGCTTAGTGTAATATAGCTATGGTCTCAACATGGATGGATGCAATACAAATAAAAATTAAGAGAGAACTAAACTAAATTCGACAATTCATCTCTTAAATCATCAATCACCTTATATAATTTATGGGTAATGTTGAACATGAAGAAGTTAATAAAGTTGATAATTAGAAAACAACTCAATCAATCAAGGAAGTTCGATTAAAATTTCAATGCTAGGAACATCAGAAATACCCTTCCATGGGTTATAAAACATTAAGTAGTTGGCCTCCATGGTCTCAAAATATCAAACAACATACATAAAATATACACTGGATTATACTAACTTAATCCAAACGCAATTAAAACTTTAATGAAATATTGTAACCGACGACAAAGGTGGATTTTGAAGATCCTTGGAAACTGACGTTCCTTATGTCCTTCACTTGCTAATCGTCGAGAATTCATCGATACCTCCCAACCAATGCTAGGGTCACTCTTCTTCCCCCTTAGCCCCCCTAGAGGAAAAGTGGCCACACACACTCACAACTAGAATTCCTCTAGCTCCCAGCTCACCTCGCAAGGTTGAGACACCACTCTCTCTCAAGATGGGTATCCCAACTCTCACAAGTAAAACCAGTCAAAATTTATGCAACACAACCTTACCCAGAAACAGTGTGATCCATTTATCATTTAGGCCATTTGTTTTATATAATTTTCCCATGACACATCCCCACTTGCACAATTAATTCACTTTTGAATTAAATAATTTAGAATTATTACCCCCATACACTTGTCACCCTTTCCCTTAGTTTCCCAAGGAATTCCACAACTTATTTTAATAAAAGTCAATTTCCTTCACCCTCCCTAAAAGAGCTCCTTAAATCACTCCTAGTTATCTCTTTATTCCCCTTATTTCCAATTTATGATTGATGCCTTACTAAATCTAGGTTGATTTAAAATATGAATCTTCTCCTACTTAGACTAGTGTTAACTAGACTCTATATTCCTCTATATGCATACCAATTCCTTTAGCTTTATTCCATTCTTACCTTAAATTCCAACTGGTAATTACTTGCACATGTGTGTATTAAACCAATCTTTAGATTTCTTTTATTTTCCTTTATTTCTTAAATTGATTTACTTCAACCCCTCATTATTTAATTTATAAATTTATTTTTTAGTCTTCTCACTAACTCATACTTAGGCATAATTTATTTTTTATTTGCAAAGGATTATAACCTTAGGGTTTATGATTAATAAATGTAATACTTAATTAATTAATTAATTAATTGATCCGATAGTGCTCAAGATTTTACCAAGTTAATTATTCGCTCAAGGTTTTCTAGGCCACCTATTCATTTACTCAAATTTTTATTATGTGATGTGCCCTTCAAGATGCACTCCATGCTCCAAGGGTGCCACTCGCCTTTGATTCAAATTTTTAATTATGCGACATGCCCTTCAGGACGCACTCTGTGCTCCAAAGTTTCCACTCGCCTTTGACTAGTTTTGGTAGTTGTCCAACCCCTGGAGTCAGCACTGCATTCAAGCGACCTTGTGAGATACTAATGGATTCTAAGGAATAAGGAACCTTACTTATTGCGCGCCCCTTAGAAATATTTTTGAGAGACTGTCTCATCATTTCCTCACGACATCATGAACCTCTCAAACTAGGTAATCATTAACATACAATTCGATCCACGACGGGAGTGATAGTAGGCTGTGACATGGACATTGCCACACCTCTCCCTCAACATCTTGTCTAAGTGCATGGCCCCTTTACTCCTTATGTGAGTCATATTAGCAAGAAATCATCAGATTGCATCCATCAATAAAAAATTGTAAATGATACATAAACAACATCATAATATAATCGATCACATGTCATATATGCATAAATGAAATACTCAAACCAATATAATCCACTCCCTGACTCAATCTGGAGTCCAAGGAGGTCTAGTGATGCCATCAACATCCTCAATATGTCAATTGTCCTGCACAATGAGGGGAAACTCGTCAATAGCATTTGTCAATACATAGATATCAAACAACATAAATCATAATCCATCAACATCATCACAAGAATCCATAAGCAAAACCTATAACCATATACTATAACCAGATCACTTGCACACTAGTGTCCTAAAATAATAAGTCAATATCATGTGCTCGCAAGAGCGGGACATTACAGACACCCCCTCTTGTTTTAAACTTCATCCCTAAGTTGTACAATTTATAAATGCACTAAATAAATATTTTGACAAGATCTAAATGTCTAACTATCAAATAAATATGGACATTGTTGGCGCATATCATATGCATCCTCCCAGGGAGCCGAGTGTGGACTATAATTGTCCCATTGGACCTTGACTTGATTGACTGTTCAAAGAATTAGTTGTAGAATGTGATGGTCTAGAATGCGAATTGGCTCCACCATGAGTGCACCCTCTTCTGACACCTACAAATAACTCATGTCAACCACATGTGTAGGATCACTAACATAATGTATTAAAATAGCTACATGAAAAATATCATGCATACACCTCGAATAATTAGGCAAGGCTATTCTATAAGCCATTGATCCCTTCCTTTCCACAACTTCAAAAGGTCCCACAAACCTAGGAGAGAGTTTAACACCCTTTCAAAACTTGATCGAACTCTTGTGTGGTTTCACCCACAAGAAAACTCGATCGCCAACTTCATAATTGTGTTCAACGTGATATGCATCAACATAACTTTTATGTCGATCTTGTGATTCTTTAATCCTTTGTCTTATCATTTGAATGTGTTCTTCCATTTCCTGGATCGCTTCTAGTTCTACTAGGACCCCATCCTCAAGTCGATATCATCTCAATGGTGTCTAAAACGGTCACCCATAAAGAAACTCAAAGATGCTATCTTGATGGTACTTTGATAGCTATTGTTGTACACAAACTCTACCAGTGCCAAGAAATATTCCCAACGCTTCTGTTGGTCCATCATGTACATATGCAACATATCTTCCAAATTTTGGTTTACTCTTTCTGTCTTCCCATCTTTCTTAGGGTGATATGTTGTAATAAAGTTCAGTTGTGTCCCCAAGACCTCTTGGAAACTGGTCCAAAAATGTCCTATAAACATTGATCCTCTATCATATATGATCCTTTTGGGCACTCCATGTAATCTCACAATCTCGCTGATAAAAACTCTATCTAGGTCTAGTGATTGATACATCGTGCACATGGGAATAAAATGTGCACTCTTCGTCAGAATGTCAACTAACACAAAAATCGAGTTGCGCCTCCTTGACTTCAATGAAAATACAACAATAAAGTCCATCGAAATTACCTCCGATTGCGATTTCAGAATAATGTGTGGTTGTAGTAATCCTATTGGATTTCTATGTTCAACCTTCACTTGTTGACATTCTAGACACCTCACCACATACCTAACTATGTCCTTCTTCATTCCTTTCCAGAAAAATAAGGGATTAAGGTCTGTTCTCATCTCCATGACTCTTGGATGAGCCATGTACACTGCTCTATGAGCTTCTCTTAAGATCAAACTTCTCAATTCTTCATTAGGAAGTATGTAAATTGAGTTATTATACCTCATCAATATGTCACTATCCAATGTATATCCTTCAAACTTTGGTACCAACATGGTGTCTTGTCTAATAATTTCCTAAACCTGTTTATACTAGTCATCATCAAACTGTATGGTCATAATCTTTTCTAGAATATTTTTCTGAATAATAATCATTGAAAATATGTGTGGTATCTAAGTCAACACATCTGCCACTCTGTTCATTGTTCCTTTTATGTAAGTAATCTAAAAACCGTATTCGTTAAGAAATTTAGACCAACGCCTTTTTCGCATGTTCAAGTGATTTACATAAAAATGTGCTTCAAACCATAGTGGTTTTTCTTTAGTTTGAATTTTTTTCCAATCAAATAGTGTCTCCACACTCTCATGGCATACACAATGGCCAATAAATCCAAATCATGTGTCGCGTAGTTCTCCTCACGCTTTCCTAATTTCCTTGAGATGTAAGCAATCATTTGATATTCTTGCATGAATACTTCGCCTAGACCTTCCTTGGATGCATCCGTGCATACCAATAATTCTTGGTCCATGTCGGGGAATTTTAATATCTGTGTTGTCGTCAACAGACACTTTATTCTTTGAAATTCTCCTGCGCACTTCTTGGTCCATACAAACTTCTTGTTTTTCTTCTGCAATTCCATGATCGAATTTTCTATATTCGAAAAACCTTTGATGAACCCTCGGTAATATCCTGCTAAACCCATAAATATATGTACTTATGGTATGTTCATCAGTGCAGGACACTCCATAATAGCCTCTAACTTCTCTCTATCCATAGTGATTCCTTTGGCAGAGATAACATTCCCTAAATAATGAATCCTTGATTGATAAAAAAAACATTTCGACAGTTTCCCGTATAATTTTTTTTCTCGTAAACACTGTAGTACCAAGTGAAGATGTTCATCATGTTCTTTTGTCGTCCAAGAACATATCAATATGTCATCAATGAACACTTAAATTTTTTTTTCCAAGTATTCAAAAAACACCCCATTCATCGAGCTCATGAATACCCATGGGGCGTTTTTCAGTCCAAACGGTAAAAGAATAAACTCTTAATGTTCGAACCTCATCTTTAATGCAGTCTTAGGAATGTCTTCCTCTTTGATCTGTAAATGGCAATATCCTAATCTCAAGTTGATATTTGAAAACACAGTCACACCTTTCATTTGGTCAAACAAATCATTTATTCTTGGAAACAGATATTGGTTCTTGATCGTTGCCTTTTTCAATTGATGGTAATCAATACAGAGTCTCCATGACCCATCCTTCTTTATTATGAAAATAACAGGTGCACCCCAAGGTGACAAAATTGGGTGGATAATTCCTAGGTCCAACGACTCATTTAGTTTCATTTTAAACTCATGTAACTCAGGTATCGACATTCGATAAGGTGTTCCTATTATCGGTTCACTTCCAGGTTTCAATTTGATGGTAAACTCTAGCTCTCTTTTGGGCGACAAACCTGGTAACTCTTTTGGGAACACATCCGCAAATTTTTGTACTAACGGAAGGTTTTCTGATCCTTCTACCACTCCCTTGTCATTTAATACTAATAGTTCATATAACTTACATCTTTTTTTCATTTTATTCTTTAGTTGTAGGGATGAAACAAACCTCGGGAACACTCCCTGGTTTCTTCCCACAATCACTCTTCTTTGTCCCTCATCATCAGTCAAACTCAACCATTTTGTATTATATTTGAGTATCTCATCATGTGATTCCAACTATTCCATATCGATCATGATATCATAATATCCTAATATTGTGACATATAGGTTGTACCTTGTTACCAAATCTCCCAAGTCAATGTGACAACCCATAACTCTTCCACTAACCTTTTGTTTGGAACCCGAAGACATTTCTACATATCTAAACTCGTCCTGTTTGACTTCCTTTACCTTAATTATCTTCAGTGATGCACTAGAAATAAAGCCCTTTGTAGCACCGGGATCTATCAAAATACTAAATGTTTGATCAACGATGGTACCTGATGTCTCGAGCACAGTGTACTGGTGCTCGACGTGGCAGTTATTAATTGTTGCATGAATCTAGTGGGCCTTGCCAAAATATCCAACCGTAGTGTGTTCGACTGACTTGATTGATGTGGCCCTCTCAACCAGATATTCACGCTAGAAATGTGGCTCTCCACATGTCCAACAAACAGTCTTTGGTCCAATGCTCCATGTCCCCGAAGTAGGATTTGTTGGCCTACCAGCCTAAAATCTTGGTTTGTTGTGTTGAACAGGCCTAAACTACAGCTGCTACAGGTGACATTGCTACTGATGATGTGGTCCTCTGTAGGGACTCGTCTTCTTAGTAGTTGGTCATCATGGTGTTGTTAACATGGATCCTCTCGATGTCTCTCGATACCTTGATGTATGTTGGGTTGGTGTCTGATGTTGTTGCACACATGCCATAATTTTTTCAATCGATCTTCCAGTAGTCCTTCCATGACACCCGTTGGTCATATCTTCCTTGGTTATGAGGGCCTTCTGAACTATGTTGTGTAATGTCTATGGCATTAGGATCCTCACCTTCGCATAGATTTTGAAGTTAAGTTCAAACACAAACTTTTTGACCTTCAACTTCTTTGTTCTTAGATGTGGAGCATACCTAAGCAACTCCATGAATCGGTCCTCATACTCTAGAACTATAAAACCACCCTATCATAAGATGTTGAACTCATTGGGCTGGTGCTCAATGAATTCCTCTAATAAATACCTCTCCCAAAACCTCTCCTTGAATAGTTCCCATGACACGTATTTGAAGACCATGTTCAGTTGTGGTTGGAGCATCTTCCACCATAGAAGAGCACTCCCCTTTAGTTGAAAGACCACCATGCGAACTTTCATGTTGTAGGTGTATTCGCGAAGTGTGAAGCACATCACCATGTTCTACAACCATGCCTTGGCGACTGTGCCATCCGTGTCACCCATGAACTCGGGAAACTTGACCTTATTGAGTTCTCTGTGAATGATACCACTACGAGATAGAGCGCGTTGTGGACCCTCAGGGGGTAGAGGAGACTTGGCCTCATCTCTATATAGTTAGTTAATCAAGGCCTTTGACATCCTTTGGAAGGACCTCATCATCCCAACCACATCCTCCACAACAATTTTCTCCTATCCAATGACTTTTTCTTCTCCTTTGGGGTTAGATACCTCTGGCATGGATTCTACTAGAGGCGTCGTGCCTCTACCCCAAGCACCATGTCGTCTACCTCCATGGTGTCTTCTAACCATGATTACCTGCATGAACAAATTTCAATTTTATTTAGAAATAAGTTATTAATAAAGTTCTTAATACAATGGAAGGCATAATGATCCCAAGTTGTGGGGTTGAACCCCCTTTGATACCATATGTAACAACCCCACTGTTATGAGAACAAACAAAGTATATTTTTTTTTTTTGCATTAGGATAAAGAATCATCACACATAATTCATAGAAATGCATAATCAACATGCCATCATAATTAAAATCATTACAAGAGACACATCATCGAAATCAATAATGACACAAGTCAACACATTAACATAAATGATAGTGACACCTGATCAACACATAAACATACATAGTGATGTAGTTCAACACATCACAATCAACTGAATCAAAGATAATACCGATCAACCATATCACTGAATGATAAAGAACTACTCACCCAACCTATCCTACATGGTTAGGACCTCTGGGACACATAAGCAACGATCAAGCCTAGGATTCATCGGATTGAATTTGACCATTTAAGGTCTCAGGGATGGCGACTATTCTAAGGAACAAGGAGGTGTCTACATCACACTAATCCATCAAGCCAAGATCAACTACATCAAATCAATCAACCTAATAATCAATTATTCAGGCACAAGGGTCATCGTCAACTTATCAATCATACATCAACATCTATTTCATGGTGTGAAAGTATTCTAACTAATTTCTAGAACAATCATACATCCACATTAATTACATAGCACAAGAGTAGTCAACTTTATTTTAAAGGGCGTAAGAGATTACAAATGCTTAATAAATCATATGTCAATAATTATTCTAAAAGTGCAAGAGTAGTCAACTTATTTTTAAATAAATGCTTAATCAATCATATGTCAACCATTATTCTAAAAGCGCAAGAGTAATCAACCTATTTTTAAATGGTGCAAGATATTATAAATACTTAATCAATCATATGTCAATAATTCAGAACTTTGGTAGCACAACTAAAATACATTTTTAATGACTTGTCTTAATTAAGAAATACAGTAGGAATTCAGTACTAGATCTCACATCCATCTACAAGGTACTGCACAATTGTTATAGAAATATTTTCCTCACCCTATATAAAGTTTCTTAGAATGCCTTTTTCCATTTCCATATGTAGACTTGAAGTCCCTTTTTGCAAATCCCAGAGCTAAAAATAATATTTTTCCACAAATACGCACCCTAACTATTATACAACATGTGTATACACAGGTTGCATCACTACAACCCATGTAAATCGAGTTTTGTGCAAAAAATTAAAAAAAAGTGTCAAGTATCCATGTCACGTAATGGGATCCATGATCCTTGATGTACCGACTCAGCCATTCAGTTCCACTTGAGTTCTATAAATGGGTCATATATGAGCTGTGGAAAAGAGGAGAAGTATTCAACTTTGATAGAAAAGTTACTGTGGATAAATTATTCACTTCATATTGAGTCTGTATCCCTTTGTCCTTTTAAGTATGAACACATTGTTCAACCCCCAAGATCTTCCCTACTTGATTGAGAAACTCATTCTCTCTCTTACATGATCTTGCCTTTGGTGGAGGATTGAACTGGTGGATGCCCAGCTGGAAGGGACTTAGTTTCTCGGTTCTGAACCGTGATGACACAAAAGTTTGTAATTCATTCACTTCTGATGATTACATTTTAATAGAAATACTCTTTTCTCGTCCAATTAATATCTTGCAAATATTTAAATTATTGTTCCATGGGCGTATTTGTTATGAATGTTGATGGATTATGCTATTGAATGTGCTAACATTATATATTATCACCATATTCTTGCATTTATTGGTTGTTGAGGACAACTTGCAGGTGTATTCCTTTGAGTCAAGTTATCAATGGTGGACTTCATCGAACGTTTGGACGAGATAGGATCTTTATATTTTATTGTTAGCACATTTGTTCATATGGAATACATGGGATTAGAGTTGATTTATGCAGTCATTTCCATCTGTTGTGGTTTACCCCTTTCCATAGAGATTTTTTCCTCGTAACAGAATTGGCGACCATAGTGGGGAAATAATCTTCTTTTCAGGGTTTGGAGTGTTTTTATCCTTTGATTGATCTCATTTATATTGAGTTTCTTGTCGTCTTATTTCTTTACAACCTCTGTTCATTTTGAGTATGAGCTTCTTGGCCTTATCCTTAGCCTAACAATTTTTTAACACATATACACGGGTTTTTACCTGACAATCACATACATACATGTCATGTCCTTCTGCAAGAGTTGTATATACATGGATTTATCCTAAACAGTCATGTACATCATCCTTTTTTGCTTGGTTTCTAATTTTGATGTTTGTTGGGAAAGTCTTGATGGTTGTTGAGTCTTCTTGGGTCTTTGTTATGATTGTTAAGTGTTTGTGGAATGATATGAAACCCTTATTTGGTTGAATTTTCGGGCCGTGACCTTCTCATCATCCTTTTCATTTTATTGTCCATGCATCTTGGTTCGGGTGTTTGCTTCTTGATATCCTACTTGGTTTGTCTCTGTTTACATACAGTAGAATCTTTATATCAATCCATTGTTCAGTCCTTGCATTTTCATTCTTTTATATTGAAAATACAAAAACATTAAACATTTTTCATTGTTGGCATTTGATCTTTTAGGTCCTTATCATTGATATTAGTGCATGTATATAAAGATTACCTCTTATTTGGAATTGCAAATATAAATTGAAAATTTCATTTTGAAAAGCTTATCATTTATTGGGAATTGAGGTTAGGAATTTGCATTTTATTTCATATTCATTTATTTTACTTGCTGAATCATAACATCATTAGTTTCACGACCGCACCTTTTTTTGAGTAATAAAGGCCACTAAAAGAAACGCTGATAATTTAAAATTGATTAGAAACAATTTTATTTTATAGGGTGCACAAACTAGTTTAAGATTTAGATCCTTGGAATAGGATTTTGTTAGTAAAATTCTCCAACGCTATCAAATCAACATATGTGTCTGACTAAGGGAGTGGTGAAATCCATTGTATAATTGGTGACTTTAGGAGGATCCTCTTACACCGAAGTTGGCACGAGGTCGCATGAGGTTGGTTGAGGGGATATCCCCCAAATACCTTCTTAGCGTCATATATATTTCTGGGGTTATATTCGTATATGGGGATATTGCTAGTACCTTTACCTCTGTGAGAGGCAGTTCTTTCGAGGTTTCGAGATTTTTTACCCCGCCCATACGGTAGACCTAACTTATTACTATTCACATGTGCATCAGTTATAATGTGGTTTCTTAGTTTCTTGACATAGGTACCACATAGATTACTTGCAAGGGTAATTTTGCAAGTACCCTAGGTAAGATAAGGGTCGAACAACACACAACCTTTATGGAGGATTACCTCTCCTAGGGGATCTAACCGAATGGTTTTTAATCCGACGAGGGACCTTATAATTGATTCTCATACCTCCGATATTTTGCAGGGATTTTCGGGGACCTCTTGGGCAAGGAATACCTACTTTAGGGAGGGAGGCCCCTTTCAACCACTTCATATTGTTTGTGTGCATATTGGCCTTTTGTTTACTTTGTTTTGGTGTTCTCTTTGATTACTAGTTAGCCTTAGGATTTGTTTTTTATATCTCGAGTCTTGAGTCATTGTGGAGCCATACCAACTTCCCCGCAGGTCTCACTGCTAGTTAGGATTACCACTGCATCTTGAATCTTTTCCTTCTAAAATGAATAAATTTATCAAACGTGGTACACACACCCCCACTTACCAGACTTGTGATCATACAAGGATGAGTACATAATCAATTCAGAAAGATATTGGGATTCCTTTGACTCCCATACCCACTATAGTTAACAGTAGTTCTTTGACACCTTCAACCACAATGACTGTAGTGCCGGAGGTTCCTATCATCACTTCTATCTATCCTATAGTAAATACTCAACCTATAGCAACCAAACCTTTTGGGTCCCTTTGTCACTCGTTGGGCTACAATATTCAGTCCATCCCTACAACCTCTACTCATTTTTCTTATGGTATGCCGAATTTCACATTGCAATTTTTATTCTCCATCCCAACATCTACTTCGAATGCCAGTATTGGACTTGGGGGCATGGCTCCTTCACATACTTGATTTTTTTTTGGTGTTGCTCATATCCCACAAACAACTCCTATAGTTGGAGGCCTTCCTCCTTTTCACCCTAGGTCTAATCCTGGTCCTAATGCTCGTCGATGGACTAGCAAACCTGGAGGAAAAGCTACTTCTTATGGTCTATCCTTTTCACATACCTCCTCTATATCAATTCCAACCAACACATTTGGTGTGGAGACCCCACCTTTGTCCTCTGGATTCACACCCAAAGGAGGTCAATTTAACCCGTTGGGAAATACCCAGCCTGGAGCAACTCTAGTTGGGGGAAATTTTTGCAACCCTCATCATAACATTCCTAATGGATTGGTTCCCAACCAACCCCTCATGAGTCAATTAAGAGGAGGGTCTCACAATCTCGGACAGATCCATGGTGGATATCAGAACCCTGGATGGGCTGCAATTCCCCAACAATAATCTTTCCAGGGAGCTTGGGGCCATATGCCACAACCCCAACTATGTTTTATGGCCATGCTCAATCTGCAAAACTTGTTTAGATTGATGAATTACCCTATGTGTCATGATCTGACATGACCCCCCGTCCCCACCAAAATTCCTTCGAATATTCCAAAATTCAAAGGAAAGACCGGTGAAGATCCTGGTGATCATGTCACTACTTTTCACCTGTGGTTCTCTTCGAACTCCCTTAACAAAAATTCTATATGTTTAATATTGTTTCAATGCACCCTCATGGGGTTTTCCCTGAAATGGTATATAGAGCTACCAGAGGGGACATACAAAACTTTTAATCAGATGGTTTTAGTCTTCCTCAACCACTTCCAATTGTCGGCTCGCTATGATGTTGGCATAGAAATTATGTCAGCCTTCCATCACGACAAAGCCACACATATCTCAGATCACATCCAGGAATGTTGTATATGAAAGAGGTTGATCAAGGCCTAAATACCCCTAAAATTCCTGCCAGAGTGGTTCCTAAAGTCTATACAACCTTATATTTCAAAGGATGTTTCTACATTCGGGGTTACATTTGAAGAAGAAGCGAATTTTAAAGACCAAAAGTTATATCTTATATATGCTCAGTCTGGTATGTTATATGATATTCTTCTAAACACACCAAGGTCAAACTATGACTGTAGACAAAGTACCGGGCCTCATGCCAATGACATTGTAGGCTCTACCAATGTCAAATATGCATACTTGGTGACAAGCCAATTGAAATATTTGTCTCTAAACTAGTCTATAGGGGGGCCAACTTCATCTGTGTCCTCCACTCCCACTCATTCGGTGGATGTAAATTCTATGCAGTCCTCGACTAACCCGAATGGTAACCAACAACCATGCAGGAATAAAAAGAAAGGACATGATAACAATTGTAAGGGTGGGAAGAATAATAATAAACCCAAGGAAAACGGTAATAATGAGAAGTTGAATAATAATGTTGGTGAGGGAAAGAAAGAAAGGTGAAAGGTGATGTTTCCCTGCAAGCTTTGTACAGATGACCACCTTACCCACTTATGCCCCAAACTTGTGGAAGCTGCGAGGCTTTTATCCCTACTTTCCACTTTGTTGACTAATCCTTTTCCATATAATCATCACATGGCCTCGAGCTCCTCAAACACCAGAAATTCGATGGGTGGGAATCAAAAGCCATCATTGCAATACGATGACCATTTATGCATCAATATGGTTAAATATGAGGTTAATGTAGCCACTCAGCCTCGCAATTATAGTTCTCCACATATTTTATATAATATAGAGTCTCCCCCTCCTCCGGAAATGCCTTTATAGATAGAGAAACCAGATGCCCCACCCCATATTTCGAAATGAGTACTCAAGCGCTCTACCCACAATCCTAATGCTAGAGTCACCCATAATTATTCTATTGTTGAATATCTTAGTCAAACCCCTTGTACGATGTCAACTATGGAGCTACTCCAGACGTGTCCTTCACAAAGGACTGCCTTGCTATCCGCATTAGGAGCTCTAGATCCTTGTGGCTCTAAAGTTATCAAGTTTGATGTCACAGATGTGAAGCCTCGCTTGCCTTACCATGTGGAATTCCAAATGCATGTGGGTTACTCAAAGTATACAATCAAATGTATTGTTGTTGATGAAGGCACTGCAACATGTGTGATGTCCCTCGTTTGTTGGAAAGCCCTCGACTCTTTGACCCTTTATCAATCTATAACCATGTTGAATTCTTTTGATGGTCATTCCTTCCACCCTCATGGTATTTTTCCTGCCTTCTAGGTCCAGTTAGGTGGGAAGACGGTAGAGGTGAATGTCAAGGTGGTTGATGCGTGCCTCGACTATAATTTGTTGCTAGGATGAAATTGGACTTATCCTATGAATTCAATCATATCATCCATCTTCCACACTCTTTCCTTTCCTCACGATGAGAATATCATGACGATCGCCCAATTTTCCTTTGCGTACACTTGCCCCAATGCATCAATTGGACTGTTGATCCCCATGATCGACAATACTTAGCCGACAACTGAGAATATCTATGTCGAAATGTATTCATCCATTATGGGTACCTTCAACTTCATGACACCGGTTCATCATATATATGCCATGTCCAGTAGGTTTTCTTCATCAAAGAGTTTTGTTCTTTTCCGCACTTCATATTTTAACGATCCTTGGACCCTACCTTCCTTGAATGCATCTTGTGAAGGTCAGTCAGATACTGGAATGGCCATGTCATTATTGACAACAGAGATAGCGTATCAAGTTGTTCTTGACTCTTTCGACAATACAAATCTTGTTACCTTGCAGATGGATGAGGAGGATACTATTCTAGAGCTTGTGTGGGCCACTTCATCGTCTTGTTCACGTGACTTCCTCAACGAGACTTTACCTTTGGATGAAGCTATCAWAGAGGCCATGAATGGTTTTGATAGGCCATGGAATGATATGCATCATCACTCTTATTTTCTCCCAGATATTTCCAAAATTTAACAAGATGATTTTAGATCTACCTTGAGYGAGATAGTCGGTCACGTCCTAGTTCAACTTGATATGCACAACGTTTATGCCAAAGGAAACATGGTGAGTATCTCTCCTACTGTCACGATCGATATCTCTCATATTCYTGGAAAGGTTGAAAATGTATACATTGGTGCGGATTGTTCGTTGGAACAAATTTTGATCTACACCGATCTCTTCAAAGAATTCTACGATCTATTCACTTGGTCATATGAGGAGATGCCAGGAATTGACCCTCGAGTTGTTGAACATGAGATTAAAACCTACCTGGATGYTAATCCTAATCGRCAATAACTTAGAGCTTTCAATCCGAGGAAGGCCCCTGCTATTAAGGAAGAGGTAGAAAAACTGCTTAATGATGGATTTATATACCTGGTTTGCTTGATTGAATGGGTATCCAATCACGTTCCTATGAATAAAAATAAAGGAACCATCTGGGTATGCATGGATTTTCATGACCTGAATAAATCTTGTCCCAAAGACAACTTCTCGACACCCTTCATTGATTATATTCTCGATGAATGTGCGAGAAGCAAAATTGTTTCTTTTATGGATAGATTTTCAGGATATAACCAAATTCAGATTAAGCCCGAGGACCAACATAAGATGAAATTTATTTTACCTTGGGGTACATTCACACATCGGAAGATGCCTTTCAGCCTTAAGAATGGCGAAGAATCCTTTTAAATAGCTATGACCTTCGTATTTCAATATCTCAAGCATATAGTGGAATCTTATCTCGATGATCTCGCTGCTCACTCTCGTAAGAGAGTTGATCACCCTAAACACCTTAGAATATTTTTTGAAAGATGTTTACATTATCGCATCTATTTGAACCCTCATCAATGCATATTTTGAGTTAGGTCAGGTCAACTTCTAGGACTTTTAGTCTCTGAGACTGGGGTCATGGTAGATCCTTTAAAGGTTGAGGAAATACATTGAATGCCTCCACCCACACTATTCGTCATCTTCAAGGTTTACAACGGAAAGCTAACATTTTACGTCGGTTTATAGTCAACTATGCCAATATTACTAAGGTTTTCATGCATCTCTTAAAGAAGGATACTCATTTTATCTAGGATGAGTGAGCCTAGGAATCCTTCGATGCTTTGAAGAAAGCCTTGGTATTGAAGCCTCTCCTAAAGCATCCATACATCGGTATATATTACTTGCTTTATGTCACCACTTTTGACAAAATGATTGGCATGGTGTTGGTTTAGGAGGATGACGAGCTCTATGAGCATGTCATTTACTATCTTAGTTGAAATTTAGTTGTCCCTGAACTCAAGTATTCTTATGTTGAAAAGATAGCTTTGGTTGTCATTCACGCAGTTCAACAATTACAAAACTATATATTGCTTTAAAATACTACTTTGGTTGTCGACGCCAATCCATTTCAATACATCCTTACTAGGTGTATCATAGGGGGGAAGTACAATAAATGGATTTTCATTCTACAAGAATTCAATCTCAATTTATCTTCTGCAAAGTCCAAGAAATCACTAGTTTTTGTAGAGTTAATATATGAATTCCCTCAGTTAGATGAGGATGTTATTCATGTTGATTCATTTAAGAATTTATGCATTTTCCTTGTCTCATTGTCAGACTCCTGGTTTGGAGATATTTTTGTCTATCTTCAAAATTTGAAGTTCCCTTAGCATCTCTTGCGAGATGATTGATGACTTATACGATACCAAGATAAGAACTACCTTATCCTCAATGACACTTTATATCTCCAAGGAGTATAAAATATCTTGTGTCATTGTTTGACTCACGAGGAATCTGAGTCTGTTCTAAATGACTACTACAGTGGGGCATGTGGTGGTCCTCTATCCGAGCTTGCGACAACCCGTAAAATTTTGCGAGCTGGTTATTTTTGGCTGTCTGTTTTTAAATATTGTGTCGAAGTGGTTAAGAAGTGTCACCCCTTCCAAGTGTTCACTCAAAAAATGCACTCGCATCTAGCCCCTCTCCATTCAGTCGTTACCGTCGGTCCCTTCACTAAGTGGGGGGTGTATTTTGTGGATTGCAACCCAACTTCGGCTAGGGGGAATCAACACATTATCGTGGCCATAGAATACTTTAATAAGTGGGATGAGTCCATGCCTATAGTCAGATTCGATGGTAATATTGTTTCCTTCTTCGTATTCAATCAAATTATAGCCAGGTTCAAAATCTCGAGTGAGATTGTCATTGATCATGGAAGTCACTTTCATAATGAAATGATGAAAGAATTAACATAAAAAATGGGGTTTAGACATGGTCATTCTTCATCTTACTACCACTAGGAAAATGGACAAGTAGAGGCCTTAAACAAGTCTCTCAAGACCATTTTTCATAAAACCGTCATCTAGAGAAAATTTTACTGGCATATTATTCTTTACCCAACACTTTGGGCATACCGAACCTCGGTTAAGACTTCCACTTATTTTTCTCTTTTCCAGTTAGTACATGGTGTGGATTTTATCCTACCTATTGAATGCGAAATAACTTCTCTTATATTGCCAGTTGCACTACTACCTGACACTTCTGATCTCAAACAACGTCTCGTACACCTAGAGAGTCTAGATGAGTAGCGTAGAGATGCCTCCACAACCATAGAAGTGGATAAAAGATGTGTCAAGGTTCAATATTATAAGTATTTATCTCCTTGAAAGTACAATGAGGGTGACTTGGTCCTTATGTACAATCAAGCCAAAGAACCACTGGGGGCAGGAAACTTCAAACCCATGTGACACGGTCCCTATATCGTGCAACGTGTCTTAGAAAAAGGAGCCCATGAATTAGAATACTATGAAGGGAACATGGTGGTTGAGCCCAGGAATGTGCTCTATGTGAAAATATATTACACTTGAGCCCGGACCTTAGGCGTAACTCTTTGTATACTAATGTATTTTAGTGTATATATCTTTTCCCTCCTTTTTATCTTCATCTTGATTATCAATTTTTCCTTTGGTTGGAAGATGTAAATGGAGTCTTCGGTCTATTTAGGATTCGCAGACGGGGCCATTCATCATACAAAGAACTTATCTTCCTCCTCTTGGGTTTTTTACTCACCCGAGGGTCTACTGGTGTCTTCAGGTGGCATTTTCCTAGGGCCATCCATGAATAATTTTTCCAAATATAGTGTTGTTATAGAACTTTTGCGCGCTTCCATTTCACATGGTATTCACTCTTTATAAGTTCACCTGGACACCCAATTAGTAGTATGTCGATTGAATGACAGTTACCATGTACATGACCCAAATCTACTCCGACGATTCTTATGGGTATGACTTTTGAAATGACATTTTTATTTTATTACTTATCATGACATACCTAGAAGTTATAATTATGTATCCGATGCATATGATAATTTTATTTTAGATTGGAATTTGTCACATAATTGAATAAAAGAAAACACTTTCATGAATGTACACATTGTAATATAATTAAATCCGAAGGTCAATGATTTTATATATTTCATCTCTCCAAAAATATGACGTTATAGTACAAAATTGGGTCTCACACCCTCAAAATACATATACGGTCGACCATACAATAATCACGAAATATACACATTTAAGAACTTTCTAAATTAAACTCAACCAGTAAATTAGTAAGGGGGAAAGTCATTAAAACTTGTAAGTGAATATGGGGACACCTAGGAGCGATTCTAGGAGTGACTTTAGGTGAGTGAGGGAAATAAGGGTAATTAACTAATTAATTAATAAAATTAATTTATGGAGGAGTGAAGGGGATGGGTGACACATGTACGGGGAGGATTTTTTTGAATTAAATTTTAAAAAATAAAATTAAATGGGAATTAGGGAAAGTAAATGACTTAGAAACTCTATATAATGGAGGGAGGAGAATCATGAAGGATCGCTTCTTTTTGTGCAACATTACGATGCAGAAATTCAGACTTGAATGACTTAACTTGTGGGAGGTGGGATACCCATCTCAGTGAGGAGTGGTATCTCGACCTTGCGAGGCGAGCTGGGAGCTAGTTGATTCTTTGGTTAGTGTGTGTAGCCCCTTTGCATATCAGGGGGCTAAGGGGGAAGAAAAGTACCCCTAGCATTGGCTAGGAGGTACTAGTGAAGTCTCATCGGCCAGCAAGAGAGATCTGCACGGAGCGCACGAGACAACAACTCAGAGCAGGCGACTTGGGATATGGTATGCTTCCTTTATTTTTGCAGGATAGATTATTAGTATACTTTACGTTTTTAGTTATGTATTTAAATGGGTGAAGAAAATGATTGACCTGGCATTTTATTGATAACTGAATCTCCCCCATAGCCTTAACTTCGTTGTTGATTGATCCCCTTGGCTTTCGATCCCTGATTGTAGTGACTCTCCTATGGTTATTGATTGTAATGATTTGCAGTTCTTTTTTTTCTTTGCCTTTGTCCCTAGCTCATCATTCCACGCCTAAGAAGTCGGTCAGGTGCTACATCTACGGTCGTCACTTCCATGTTAATAAACCTATGGATCCAAACACCCTAATTTTATGTGTGTGGATGACGAGTGATGGATGTTTCTGCCCAGTCGTCTAGCCCTATGGTTTGTTCCAGGTAGAGTGTTTTCTTGCACCTTGATGTGGATAATTGACCCAACAATTTATTGATTGATGGTGAAATTTTATCTTTTTCTTGTCTGTGTTTTGCCCCTTGCTGCTCTGGCGATTTTCCATTATGAAGACTAGAACCGTTTCATTTTAAGATCGCATTTTTGGACATTGGTTGTGACTGCAATTTTCCCTTGTGCCAGTGAGTGGAGTCATAGTTGTTGTTGCCTATTCTGCAAGCGTGGTGCTCACCATCAGCTGTGTCGTTTAGCTGTAATCAACGTTGTTGTCATGTTTTTGTCAAAAACAAATTGCACTTTTGTTTCGCTTTCAGTCGTAACGGGGGGGGGTCGTTACATGAATCCATGGCCATAGAGGGTCTGCTACATGGGTGTAGCAACTGCAAAACACCATAAAATAAAATATCTATATAAATACACAAAATACTATATAAATGTGTAACAATGAAGAACATAGAGATGGTTAGGATACTAACCTCCTCTATGAAGCTCCACTGTCCACTAGCCTCAATAGGCCCATAGCAAGTTTTCCCGTAACTCGATCATCTATGAGGTTCACATGGACCACTATTATGTCCATTTTATCTCTCCTCACGGAACTCTACTGTACAAGGTAAAGCTCTGACCCCTCTATCAATTCATGTCACCGACAAGCACATCCTATCGAGATTATGAAAAAAAGATTCCATGTTGCACTAGGATCCGAGTCAATGAATATATAGCAACCTATACCTACTTTAATCTCTCTACAACAAAAGGATTTTGGGTAGGGGGGTTAGGCCTTCACCTGGGGGGATGAGGACCTAACATGGGATCATGTCTATCATGCTCTCAATCCTGTGCAGACCCTCGACCCACCCCCTAGAATTCACCGATGTCAAAGTAGTGGACATGTTGACCCAAAATAAATTCAGCCAATAATTTTCAAAAAAAATATAAAGGCACCTCCTTGTTATTGCAGGGAAGTTTATCAAATACCATGTACCACCTATCCATCCAGTTTTCACTAATTTGCGTCTAGAACAGTCAATGTAAATGCATTTCTTGGTCATGTGTAGTTGTTGTTGAGATCGATGATTAATAAAAGTAGACATCGGTTGTTTTTTTTATATACCCAAGTCTCCAACTTGTTTTCTATCCAATACAATGTTGTAATACTCAAACATTCTTTCTCTATAATAAAAAATAGAAGTCAATTGCCCCTGAGCACTTGCAATGGACCTCGTAGTGAAATCCAATGAAGTGGTCAAGGACTCTTTTCTTGGTTCTCTCATGCCCCTTAATCAATTTACAAGTTTTCTTAATGTGTCCAACCCCTCATCAATTTGGGTGTTTATGTTGGGTGGTTGTGGTGGGTTGGGGTTTTCCTCGCCTTGGTCTATTGGTTGGCATTTTACATTGTCTTTGGGTTCCATTTTATAGTATATGTTGCAATTTAATAAGGCATGCCATGTAAATTAGGTCGTTTTTTTTAATTAAAATAGAAAATTACAAAAAATGTATACAAATTTTAAGAAAAAAAAAAAAATACATAAAATAATCTCATTTCTTGTAAATTCTCTATAGTTATTTTAGAGGGGAAATGTTAGGCAATGTAAGAGGTGACTCTCTAAATTTTCTATATGAGATTTCTCTATAAGATTACAAATTTATATAGTTTAGATTCTTTTAGAATATATTAAATTAATTGAATAAAAGTAAAAATTACTAAATTGGGAGGAAAAGAAGAGAAATCAAGATACCTGGCTTGAATGGGACATGATGGAAAGATCTTGACAGAGCTCCTCCTCTCTATTTTCTCAATGAGGGTAACAACACAAGCGCGATGTGTAAAAATGGGCACAAACCACACCTGTGGCCCATTAAAAATGCTATATAAGAGGAACACATGCACTTTCTTCTTAGAAACGTGTGTGCGTTCCCTCCGAGAAACCTACTTTGCAAGATGAATGAAGGAGGTTTGAGATTTTCCAAACTTATAGCTTTAGGAACATGTGTGCATTCCTGAGAATGTGCATGCGTTCCTACGAGTGTGCATTCATGGTGATCCCCTTGCTACTTTTTCGTCCACCAACTTTGTGCATACACCCATATATCCTTCTGAATTACAAAACTAGCACGACCACATTATAAAAATGGTTGATATACGCCCATCGATGTCATTTTCCACCTTTCCAAACTAATGATGTTGATCAACATATATCAACCACTTTTATAATGATATGGAAAATGATATATAGTTCACAATTGATTTAAAAGGAGGCCTAATTAACGACAATAGTTCACAACTCTATGCGTTCATGCACAAGGTTGATACAATCTATTACACAACCTTACATAATCTATTAACAGACAGAGTAATATATTAATTAATGTCTCATCATTAATAGGAAAAGTAATATATTAACAAATACATACATGATTAGGGTAAGGATTATGGCTAGGGTTTTAGAGACATGAAAAGATTTTTTTAAATGTGACCAGGGAAACCTTGATAGTAGAAGAATTAAATGTGACTATGAGAAACCTTGATAGTATCCCCACCCCAAATATGGCTACAAGGTCTCTTAAATAACTGTCACACAACAAATTTGTGGATGAAGGACATGGATGAAATTCACTCCTACTAAGAGTCGGTTATTTCAGATGGGTACTATAATGTATAACTACTACAATTCAGGATCACTGGAATCTAAGGAATACAAAGATCATTAAAACCAAATCTTGCAAGAATTGGGACAATAGACCCAATATTGACTTAGTACAAGTACAAACTACAATTTAAATGATCGATAGGTAACCCTAGAAGGGAAACAAAGACCTTAAACATTTCAGATACATGGGTTAACCCATGAGATATTACAATATTGAAAACTATTGTTCGCTAAGAATTACATAATGTAAGGTTAATACAAACATCACTCGATTATGGTCACAATAATATTTAACAATAATTTTTTTCTCTTAATTTAATAGCTAGTCATAATTGACAGCCTAATAAACTATGAGTTTGGAGGTACTGATCATTCAAACTCTCTGGAACTACAGTTTGCCAAAATCAACTCTGAATATTTTATTGATGATTTTTTTTTTAATCTAAAACCCTTTCATCAATCAATTTAAACCCGAACTAACTCTTGACTCATAATAGAAAATAATTTAAAGCAACATGGAAAAAAATATGATTTTTGAGGCATTCCATCCATAACTCACAAGTAAATAATTTATTTCTTCATTCTATTCATTGACGAGTTTTCAAGAAATGGTTCCAATGTATTGAAATTTAATCCATGTACCGATTAAGCAATATATTGTACCATCTTGTTGAAAACTACTTATAAAACCACATACAAGTATACCGTACATTAAATAAATTATGCTCAGTAGTCATTATAATAAGAATTTCTCATCCATAATGGTGTGTGTCCTATCTATGAACCCATAACAAAGACACAACTTAATACATTTAATCAAAAAACCAAACCCAAAAGTTGCTAACATGTTGGCCTTGCACCGGTTGATGCTTCTCCTCAATGTTGCGTGATTGATGTTTCTACTCTATGCTTCCTTCATCCAACTATGTGTCYGCTTCCGTGATTAGAAATAAAAAGGGAAGAAATTTCCAAGGGTTGTTTACATAAAAGTGAAATGACAAAAGGCTTGGGAGTGCTAAAGGTAAAATGCGCCGCTGTAAAAAGACACACATGAACACTGAGTGAGCGAGTAAAATCTCAAGCAYCGTAAAGGAAATAACTCTCCACATACACACAAGTTGAGTGAGTAAAAACATAGGTGGGCACAACTAGTACCCACCGACATGCACCAAGTAAAAACACATTATTAATTTAAATGTAAGACTAACCAAAAGGAAAGTAAAACACACCAAGTAAAAACGCACAATTAATTTAAATGTAAGACGCAACAATTGGCAAGTAAAATGCACAATTAATTTAAATTTAAAAACACACCATTAATATTCTATCGTGAGTCACCCATGACGCTGGTAAATAAGGTGAAGTTGAAGTTGCCCCACTTACCCAAAGCACCCCACTCACTCACATGTGGTAAGGGAAAGGGAAGTAAAAACGCAAATTAAAAAACATAAATGCAATAAAAAAAAAAAAAAATCGTAGTGAAAAACCTAAAAACCAAGCAAAACCTAAAAACCAAAGTAAAGTAAAAAACCTTAATACATTAAAACACCTAAATCACTTTAATCACCCTATTTTATGATAAACGAACTTCTTTTGTCATGTAAGGAAGTTAATTCTTGAAATCACAACCTTTCATTTATTGTGACGAAGAAGAATATTCTGAGCAAATGAAATAGTGGCCACTAAAATCCTATCTATGATTAAAAGACCATCAATTCTAGCCACTTCCAAAAGTGTATGCCTATCCACCTAAACACATATTATCTAATAATGTAACCAAAATGTACCGGGAAATAAACCTTCATGATGAAAATATTAAAACTGTGATTGGCATATTGGCATAGTAACTATTGAAATTATACGAAATAAAGGTTAAAATTGTACTACATATGAAATAAAGAAATAATCAGAAAGAATGTTCTTTGTTTTCCAAAGCTTCAAGTTTACAAGTTTCCTTTTAGCTATAAAGGAAGCTTTGTTTGTTTATGTGTTATTGTTACTCAAGGAAGCAAGGTTGGAAATCTGGGTAGTCCTTGAAAATGTATCAAATGATGGACATGCATTAGTGGCAAGAAATAACATAATTGATAGTAAGTTTTGGAATCGAAGAGCACGACACTTAACTTCCCAAACATTCAACAAATAAGTATATGTGAGACATTTACAAGTTTAAGTCTAGCTGAGGATGAGAATACGGTTTATCACTTAAAAAACCATTATATGGTCTTAAACAATCACCATGCCGTGGATCACTAAATTTTGAGTCATGCGTTTAAGGGAGGAATGGCTGGCATTAATATTTTAAAAAAATAAAAAAAATATGATATTGTGTAATTATAATTCTAACACATTATTATATTATTACAAGTAATAATAATTTGTTGTTTTTAAAATTAATATTTAAATCAAAAAGAAAAAATGATATTTTGTAATTATAACTTTAATACATACTTATATTATTATAAGTAATAATTTGTTGTTATTAAAACAAATTTAAGTTGATTTGTGTGTAAAATGTGAAATGGTAAGTATCGCTATTATCTATGTGACATGAATTAAAAAAAAAAAACACTGATACAACACTTTTAAGCATAATATACCACAACATGTCGCAAAAGAGACCATTTTAGTTCATTAAAGATTTAATTTATTATTTATTATGGAAAAAAAAATGTATATTGATATTCAAAACCATTTTATTAGTGATAAAGTGTAGGATATATTAAGATCAGGAAGGAATATTGTAGGAATATTGTAGTATGTTATAAACTAGTTTAGATAATTTTTAATTTTAGATTTTATTAAATGTTAAGGATTACATTTTTTTGCGGTATAAAATTTTCTATTATGTATAATTTTGATATCTTTTTTATTTTTTTGTATATTACTTTAAATCCATCTTAACTATGGATCTATTATGAGTAAAGAGAGATGCAATTTTTATCCCTGCAAAGTTTTTTAAATTAAAATAAATAAAAAAATTCTATTTTTAAGGACTTGATCTCTGTGTGCTCTCGTGATAAATTTGGAGTTAAGATGGATATAGCAAAAAAGACCATTTTAATTCATTAAAGATTCAATTTATTATTTATTATGGAAAAAAAAGTATATTGATATTCAAAACCATTTTATTAGTGATAAAGTGTAGGATATATTAAGATTATGAAGGAATATTGTAGTATGTTATAAACTGGTTTAGATAATTTTTAATTTTGGATTTTGGATTTTATTAAATGTTAAGAAGAATTAAATTTTTTGAGGTATAAAATTTTCTATTATGTATAATTTTGATATCTTTTTTTTTTTTTTTTTTTT
>JASDQU010100725.1:292859-318912 GCA_032191745.1 Picea mariana | reverse complement strand
GCAAAATCATCCTCATCCGAATATACCAGGAATCATATGATTTCTCGCTCAGGACAGGAACCTGAACCTAAGAAGAACTACTACCAGACGCAGCCATTTATATAAGATTCGAAAGAAATCAAATAAACCTTCACGTAGGAAAATAGGAAAGTGAAATTGGGCACCAACAAAAATTATCTGTGCTAAAATGAGCAATTAACAACATGCTATGTAGGAAAGACTGGCATCTCTGATACCAAATGTAGAAAACAGAGGCAAATTGGAGTTTGGATTTCGAGTCATGTAAACACTCGACGCAAACCAACAAAAATAAACTCCGCACAGTAAATAAACTCTGCGCAGTAAAACTCTGTGCAGTAAATAAACTCTGCACTGTAATTAAACTCCGTGAAAAAAATAAAAAATAGGTGCACTAAATAAACTCCGCTTAAATATGGGATCAGGTTCGAAATCAGTAAAATCAAATAATTACTGTGTTTAATCAAATTAAAAACAATATGGCTGATGCAATCAAGGAACCAAATGAGTTTACAGACTCAAAATAAAGGTTCACAATCGGTAAAATCAAATAATTACTGTGTTTAATCAAATTAAAGACAATATGGGGAATGCGATCAAGGAACCAAATGAGTTTACAAAATCAAAATAAAAAACAAAGTATTCATGGAGAGAACACCTCCCAATAATATTTTTTCTTTATATACAATATGCTTTCAAGCTCATAATTCTTATAATCCGTTTCAGGTATATATACAAACAAAAATATCTCTTCAATCTTATAAAAAGATTAATCAAGGCGGCGATGGTGTCTGGTTTCCATGAAAGGTTAAGACGGCCACCGTTTATAGTAATTAAATCCTCGAGTTTTGAAGGGTTAAGACAGCCACAGATCCGTCGTTATACAGGCAGTGAAATGATTAATCTCTGACAACTTTGACCTTTATTTTTATTTTAATTTTAGACTCGATCAATAATGAGTCCAGAGATTTCAAACCCTTGTAAGTGTTGACCTAATTTTAGGGTTTCACTGCACATGCACAAATATATAAACATATACACAAATAATTTTAGGGTTTCACTGCACATGCACACATATATAAACATATACACAAATATAAAATGGTGACTTTGACATTTATTTTTATTTTAGACTGGATCATAATGAGTCCAGAAATTTCAAACCGTTCTAAGTGCTGACCTAATTTTAGGGTTTCAATTTCGTCCAGAGTTGAGGTTTTCACCTAGAATCGTTTGAAACCTCTGAGCCTCACAGATTTAGATTTAAAATGGATGTGTGCATATTGCCTAAAAATATGAAACCAACTTACAAGCAGATGCCAAAGAGTCGAACTGTCAACATGAAACTAGTTAACACTCAGTGCAGATCCATAGGTCAAGCTGTCAACTACCTATTGTAGTTTGCACTGAGTTTATATATACAAAACATGTTTTCACACATTATGTCAGACATGCAAGCACGCATATATGGAACACGTATTCACGCGTTATCACAGACATGCAAGCACACATAAAGAGAACCATAAAACATATATGGATGAAACCATATGAGATGTGTATATATAACTATGATATATACATACCAACAAGCTTAGGAACAACACACCAACTCCCAGGTCCATTCTGGCGAATATAATTGAGGAGAATTTGGTCCTCCTCAGAAGTCCAGGGGCCCTTCTTTAAGCCCGTTTCTTCGAAGCGGGGAGCTCTACCCATATTGTCAACTCTCAGAGCTACCTGCTAGGGATACTGTGGTGACAATTGGTTTTGTTATATAATCTGCTTATCTCATTGATCTCCACTGTGAGTGGTTATATAATGATCTGAGCACCAGATGATCCGCGATTGTAGTAACAGAAGTGGGCCAACAATGCTACTAAATGGCCATCACTATAAAGAAATTCAAATGCAATGCCATTGTTACACCATAGGCATAGGTTTTTAAGGTAACCTACAAACTATTTATAATGAATCCTGTTGGAACTTCTGGAGCCATATGTTTATGGATATCCTTTTCCAGATTCTTCCAATAATTAAACGTAGGCCACTTCTAGATATTTTTTCAGTGTCAGTGTCGGTGTCACGCTTATGATTAGATGACCCAGTAATCTTTTATACATCTATTCCATGTCGGTGTCATGCCTTTGATTAAATGGCCCAATAATCGTGAGTCCAATAATTGAACGCAGGCCACTTCTAGATATCGTTTCCCTGTCGGTGTCGCGCTTATGATTAGATGGCCCAGTAATCTTTTATACATATGTTCCATGTCGGTGTCGTGACTTTGATTAAATGGCCCAATAATCATGAGTCCGGTTGGTGAGACACTCTCATATGTATCGACTCACATATGCCATCTGAGCTATAATTTTGTTTTCTCATTCCAAGCCATTTAAGCCATTTTATCTATAATTGTTTTTTTAAATTAAAAGCCATTTATGCCAGCCTATCTTTTAGATTTTATACTTTTAAGGAAATCAACCTCCAAAATTTATGAGAAATCTAAATTATGAACATAGGATCCCTATCAGCGTGGGGGTGCGGGTGAGGGTGAGGGTGAGGGGGAGGGACTATGAGAAAGATAAACTATGAACACAATATTATAGGATTCTTATCAGCATGTGTGTGTGGGTATCACTGTGGGTGGGGTGGAGAAACTATCAGGGTGTGGGAATAATAGGGAAAAACATATTATTTCCTCCATCCTAGTTTTCTATTATTTTCCCACCCTTCAGGGTGAGGGTGGGAAATAATATGAAAAAACATATTAGTGGGGTGGGGAAATAATAGGGAATTATTCCCCCACAGCCACCCTCACTCTCATATATATGAGTATGAGGGTGAGGGTGGTATAGGGAAAAACATATCATATGTATGAGGGTTAGGGGTGGGGAGAATAATAGGGAAAAACATATAATATGTTTTTCCCTATTATTCCCTTCACCCCACCTTCATATTTAAGTCATCTTATCTATATTTGTTTTTTTTAAATTACAAGCCATTTATGACATCTTATCTTTTAGATTTTATACTTTTAAGGAAATCAACATCCAAAATTTATGAGAAATCTAAACTATGAACACAATATTATAGGATTTTGTTTTGGTGTTTTATTAACTAAAAAACATATTTCAAATTTAAAGTAAGTGAAAATGTCAAATATGAGTGAAAAGTGTTTTTTTTTTTAAGTTTAAAAATTTAAATAAGTATTTTTTATGCTGAATACATATACATATGTAAGAATAATCTTTTCCCAAAACTTGTTATCCAATACAACTACCTCCTTTTCTCTCCACCTATCCCTTTACTCCTTTACTATCACTTGTGGATTGACCTCCCAAATACCTCCTTTTCTATCCACCTATCTCTTAGCTCCTTTACTATCCGTTGGATTGACCTCCCAAATACTCTAGCTGCCATGCATTGCATTTCTGTATGACCGCTTAGGGCACACCTCAACAACAATGTCAAGTCAATGTCAAGTCACCGCCCTCTACACGCTTCTATGACAATGTCAAGTCCCTACCGCATTGTTGAGGATGTGTTTCATCCCTGGTTCTCTGCCTGTGGATCTCCCAAGGCCATAACATAATCATGACATAACAACAAACTCAATACCTCTTACTCGTATGGTAAACAACTCCAACATTTTCTAGAAGAATCTTCAACAACTCCAAAGCCATTGTCTTTCCCTGCATAAGAAGTGGATCTGAGGTAGCTTCTTGAGGTAGACTCTTCATTGAGAGCTTACACAATTCCTTAAAATATCTCATTGAAGCTTATTGTTGATCTTAACTTCCAAATCCCCATCCTTTTACAAATCCCCATCAACGAGCTCTCCCTTTCTGCCTTCCATAGTGGTCTTGTAAATACTTATCTCCCCATACTTAGCATCCAACATATCCTTATCTGTCGAATCAAGTAGATCAGTTGGATTCGTCACCCTAACAACAGTAGAATCAAATGTGCCATCGTGGCCCCAATTTAATTTCAACAAAGAGGGATTCAAAACCACATCGATATCTTGTATGATTTTAGAAATACAATTCTATACAAACAATGTATTATTAACTCCAGAACTAGATTTCTTTGTGGGTTCCACGACATTAGCTACAACAATGGATTGCAAGGAGATGGTCGACGAATCAACCTCCATGCGACGAAACACTATGACGAGCATTTGTGCAAGAGAGGCCTTAGCAGTGGTCTGATTAACCACTTTTTTGTTGCCCAAATAAACATTATAGTAGGTCCTCATGGCTTGTAGAAGGAAATCACCATGAATCCTTAAGGTCATAGATGTGACCCTCAAAAGTAGGGTTTTGAGCATCATGAGCTTGATATTGTCATCCCCCAAATCATGGCCCTTGCAGACTGATTCCATGAGCTGAAATAAAAGCTTTCTCTCGGGGCCACCTGTCGTATCAACCTCACCCCTGATGTGATTGTGGGTTATCAATTTCGATATGCATTCTAAGGCGAGTTCCACCATTTTCAGGAAACCCAAATCTCAGGTTGCAATTAGGGGCTGCAGTATGATTTCTACATTGGCCAAGTTGAAGGAAACATGCCCGTCGACAAGAGGGGTGACAAAAGTACTTTCCTTCTGTTGTTCTTGCTACTCAGGGGTAGTAGGGTGGCTGAGAGATTCTCTAGAACGACCTTGCATTCTTGGACGAGCTTGGAATGATTTATCCATGAGGAATTCTTTATGATCTTGTCCAGGGAAGGGATTATGATGACCCCTAAATGGGAATACAAAGATAGGGTGGCCTGAGATTCCGCAATTTATTTTTGAGATTTCTCTTGTATCGAAGAATTCTTGAATCAAAGAAGATGTCTGTGTATGCTTGTTCGGATCTCAGTATTTATTGCATTGCATTGCATTACATTGTGTTTCATACAACATGTAATGAAATACATGACACCATATAATATCATTGCAAGACACACGCCTAAGGCCATCATCACACATTTGAGAACCAACCATGTGGGGCTCTACAATGCCATTGCATATTAATTGTATTAGTATATACTGCATAAAATGAATATCATTGTAAATTAAATAATTTAATGTAAACACATAATTGTAAGTGAATGTACATTTACACCAAGAGCCAAAGCACCCAAAAGAACCGCTTCTGCAGTTTATGGTTTCTCAAATGTGATAGAACTGCAGGATGAGATTTTTGTATTATCTAAGGCCTAAACAAGGAGCGTAAATTGGCAAAAACCATTCAATCCTTCAAAATCTCGTGATCTACGGTAGCTGACCCTATAACTATCTCTGTGAAACCATCATCCAACTTACCCATAAGGCAAAAATTCTTGGTACATCAATGAAAATGCAAGGAGATACTTGTAGGGTGACTAGATGCTTGGCATCTCTCTTCCTAGTTGGGCTTGCTTTGGTGATACATGGCTAGTTGTTATGTTAATACATCTTCTTTTCCCATAGGTGGCTTGTTGATACATAAAAATGTGTACTTCAGAATATCATTAATGTTTTGGGGAAATGCTTAGGAGTGAAGAGATATTTGAAACTTGATAATATCCATTTTCTTTTAGAGGTTTGTTGACCAAGATTTGGTCCCCTACTCTTGGAATAATAATAATAAAAAAATGATATCGGAAGATTAAAATTTTTGAATTCTTATAAGTCCACTGCATAGTCCTTAGTCTCACCTTCGCCAAGCATTTTTGGGATCGAAAATCAGAGTTCGTATGCTCAAGATATATAGGTTTAAAGTTTAAGCAATGAAAATGTGCTTCTTCAACGTGCCGAGAAGTTAAATTTTTTTGGACTTGAGAACTCTTGGAACCATGAATTGTCTTGGAATCATGTTTATTTTCTTGGAATTGAGAACTCTTGGAACCATGAGTTGTCTTGGAATCATGTTTATTTTTTTGGAATTGAGAACTCTTGGAACCATGAATTGTCTCAGAATCATGTTTATTTCTTGGTACACACCCTTCTTTACTTAGTTTATAAACACTCTTCCTCTCATCCCACACTTAAAATTATATTCGAAATCTCCACTCTCCTTATATCTCCTCTCCTCTCCTATATTACAACTCTTCTATACTTAGATTTTATTTCGAGTTCTTTCCCTCACACATCTCCTCTCTTCTTTCATACTCTACACTAGAATTTTATCAACATCTCTCTATGTATACTTCACTTCACCCTTACTCACATTTTATATAATTAAATTTTATTCGTGTCTCATCGGGTTCACAGGTTGGATAACGCTCACCTCACCTCACCTCACCTTACCCCCTCACCCTCTTCACTCCCTTATCCCTTATTCTCTCATACTTAGCCATATTCCAAACTCTCATCCAACCCCCCTCACCCTCTCCAACTCCCTTATCCCTTATTCTCCCATACTTATCCATATTTCAAGCTATGGTAGTAGCAAACTCGCAAACACACTTCCTCACCTATCCCCCTCACCCTCCTCACCCCCGCAAATCTGCTGCCTACAAACTACCCTTCCCCACCTCACCCTACGTCACTCCCTAACTCCACTACCCCTATTTATCCCCCCTCACTCCGCTCCCTACATCCCCCCTCACTTATGACACCTACAAACTACCCTCCCCTCTCACTTACACTCTCGTTCACTACCTCTTTCATCCTTATACCTTAACCTTTTTAAAATTTATTTAATTTCCAAATCAATAACATCCTTCCATATGGAAACTTGTGAAGAGATGACAAGTGGTAGTATATGGCCGCCCACAATTGGATGACCTGGAAACCTATGGAGGAGTGACATGTGGCAGCTTACAACTTGTGCCACATTGCAGTTAATGGGTGGTGACACATGGAAACGTATGAGAGGAGACACATGGCACATTACTATTGGATGAAACGTGGTGAAATTTGCTTGGATAATATATTATGGTGACTGGACATACCACTTAATGATGTCTGGAAAAAATTTGGTCAAAATAGTTATTATTTAATCAATTTTTTAAGGGGAGGTTGAACCCTCCTAAGCTCCATAATCTTCTCTCTTTTGTTTCTGATTAAGTGTAAGATACACTTAATATTATATGCTATTAAAAGTCATAATTTATGTAATCCCATGCATGTGGGGTAATACTTTACCAAAAAAATTCGAATTTTCAAGGATGAACACAAAACTATATAAAATACATATATAGGTGGAGATTGTTGGGATTTAGTGACAATGAATTACTCCAAAGATGGATTTGGATCCTATTATTCTGCGTTGGTTACAACCAAATAGACCAAGTTTGAATATGGATAGGGATTGCATTTATTATTCAGTTTCTTGTAAATGTATATAAATACATGTAGTCTAGTAGAGGAAACGATTGGGAGAGACTATGCGTATGAGAAACTTGCAAATCTGATGTAATCTTCATAATCTACATAATAAGACAATCGATGCCTATGCTTGGTGGAAGTAGCTCAACATTTGCGTGAACCACGTGAAATTCCTGTGTGATTTTTAATTATCATTGTGAATTGTGTTTTCAACATTGACAATTCTAATAATTGATAGGGTCTATATATAAAGCTAAATGTAAACAAAAATGTTATTTTTTACATAAACACATATCGATATTGGTTTAAGAAAATGGCGAGAAAGATTTTAAAATTCTCCAAGACTTTCTGGATGGTAAATATATTTATTAGTCCCCGTCGTAGGCATAGAGGGACTATAGTGATCGATAAAGAGTTGACTACATATTAGTTTGTCCTTTGACCGTAAATATTTGCACAATACCTATTGTTGGAGCTATGGAATTAAAAGAATATATTTTTATATATTAAAAAGTAACATATATGTACTGATCTAATTGGCTAAGAGATTGGAGGTCTTATTGTTGGCTTCACTATTCCCAATGTAGTATATGACAACATATCCAAACTTTTTCTCATAGACAATATGTTTTAATCATATATTTTTCTTGTATATTGCTTGAAGGTCGATTAATGCTACCATTAGTTCGAATGTTTGTATTATCATTTTCTGCTACCCGAATATATCCGTCAGTTTTTATATGTACTAAGCATATTGAAATGTTTTCATATCCAAGCTTTGTATATTTCTTGAAATTTATTGACACTTATTCTGAGATGCCTCAATAGGCCTGACAACATAGATGTTTACATGACGCGACGTCCTCCAACACCCCTGACAACTTAAATGTTTTCATACCGCGAGGTCCTTAGACAACCTGAGAGTCTTAAATGTTTATGTAAATACGGTTCTCAGAGTACATGCCAGTTCAATAGCCATTGAATGTTTCATCCTTATTCTGCCATTGAAGCTACATACATTGTTTACTAGTTCAGTGATTTCTTCTTATTTGTTGTTTTGTTGGGTGCTTCCATTGTATGTTTCATCCTCGTAATCGTTGAAGCTAGATACATTGTTTACTAGTTCGGTGAGTGGTTCTTCTTCGTTGGTTTCTCAATTGCTATTTTTTGTTGTTTTTCTCACGATTCGACCTGCTTTTCTGCATTTCATCATTTCAGAGTAAGTTTTGATGCCATAGTTTTATTTTGTATTCTTTGTTTTTTGTTCAGTGTTTGGAGTTTGAAAGTAAGAATGTTTTCTTATTTGTAGTCGCATGTTCCTTGTATGTTTCCGATTCCTTTTTTGCTTCGGCTGCAGTTTCATAATAGTTGGAGATACATATGTTGTTCACTGGGTCGATGGATTTTGTTGGTTCATTGCTTCCTGGGTTGTTGGTTCTATTTGTTTGCCTGGGGTTTGCGCTTTGGGGCTCTAGGGGTGTAGTTTGACCTCTTCATGTTTTCTCGCTGGTTTGGTCCTTGCTGGTTTCTTTTCTTTGATTCGGCCTTGTAGGGTTGGGGTGCAGCGGTGGTGGTTGGAGCTTTTCTTTTTTCTTTTTTTTTGGATTGTTATTGTTTTTTTGGGGCGCTTTATGATGCTCAGCCCCTGCACCCACCAGTCAATCTGCAATTGTGTTATTTTCCATTTTTGCAGAGGCCATTATCTGTAATTTTGTGATATTTTCCTGGTGCTCTAGTCATGCTATGAAAGAAAATAGTTGCATACAAAATTGTTGGAGGATTACATGTGAAGTTACAATATCCATTGTTTTTTTGTTGGAATAAAGCATATGTATGCAACCTACATTTATAGACCATGTATGGTCAGATGTGCGGATATGACATGACATGTTCTTTCTCCTCTACATAGACTAGTGTGCGCACGATACAATTTGTGTTGTGCTTGAGATATGATATGTGCAACAAATATTCTTCAAGATTATATTTTCATGTCTAGAAGCATGTCTAGGTAGTTTTCCATGAAAAGCTGAGAATTTGTATCATGGGAACAACAGTCTGTGTAGAGGATAAAGAACATGGTTAAAGGGCATATCTGGATGAATTGCCAGGGAAAACTAGAAATCGTTTAGCTGCGGCCATGCAATTGCGTGATATTTTCTACCTTGTAATATATTTTGGCCAGGGAAAAAAAAACTAGACGTTTACAACCATGGATAGAGAAGCGCAAAGGTTCATGTTTCTGCCTTTGTAAACTATTTATTGAGTCAATTTTGTTGTATCTACATACTTATTTCTCTCCAGTGAATACCAACTTTCGTTGATGTTCATTGAATTTTTTGGGTTCCCACATTGAAACAAACAGAGTAGCTGGAGAAAAGGAGGGAGTCTTGACTGCATCTGTTGAAGAGGATATAGAAAGGTGCATGCTTGTATTGTTTTTTCATATTGCATTGTTTTGTATTTCATTTATGGTCTGTATATGTGTTAATCTAGTTATGTGCCTTCCTACATGGTAAGTTGTATTGGTTACATACGTTCATTCCTGCATACTAAGCTAGTTTATGTTCGTTGTGTTTCCGATGCATTGCTTCATTTAAAGAAACAAAATCGTTGGACAGGACGAAGGACTCTTTGGCGGGTAAATAGACCTTTTTCTTTTTCTTTTAGATATTTGTTTTCATACTAACTTGCCTTCATCTTGATTGCATCTTCGGCGTTGCTTCCTTGGAAAAAATAGGATGCTTGGACAGGGAGATGAATTATTTTGTGCAGTAGCAAAGGGTTTTGTGGTACAATCTTCTAAAAGGTATACCAAGTGTGCTGGTAAATTAAATATACAAATCGGGTGGGAGCATATAATATTAGACTTGAAAATGATGAATTCGTAGTAATGGGCCTTTCCGTGCTCCCTGTTTCTACTTTTTCCATTTTCTATTATCCCTTTTGTTTTCTAATTCATCTTCTTAGTGTGGTTTCCGAAAATTCCCTCGTGCATCAGTTGGTGGACTAACGGACTGACATATGTGGTCCTGCTTCTACCTTATTCCATAGTTACCCACTTTGTCAATTGCAGCTGCCAGGTTGGCATGTTGAAGATTTCTCCCCTGACTTCTGGGAGTCTGCGATATACAGATTGGCCATGGTGACCCGCAGTCACGCCCTATTTACTATTAAACATTTATCCATTTAAAAAATTAATATGCATACATTTTAATGGTTATTTGGTCCTTTCGATGGACAATATACAATGCATATATTTGTTTAGTCCTGATGTTCATCTGCACATGCTTGCATCAGAAAATGTTGGACTAGTGAGACAGCCATGAGCAGTCAGTCATCCCAGACATCGACAGACCGACAAGGCCAAAGGTAAATATGCATACATTGTGCTCTTACTATCTTTACTAAACAAATTTGCTAGGCTATATATTCATCTATGGCATGGCAGATATGTTGATTTCATTTGCAATACATGGTTTCCAGCTCACAAGAAGTATCAACAAGTACAAGCAAAACGCCAAATGTGTTGCATGTTCCACAAACCAAGAGGTGTGGTTACAAAACTGTGGCTCCATAGTTCATCAATAATATTCATGTACTTGTAGCACACTACCATTCACTTTAGTTTTCCTGTTCAAAAACTGTCATCAGGTCTAGAGTTGTGGCATCCAAAGTATTTTCAATAGAGGGCTTGAACAACCGCCAAACTGGACAATTGTTCGTCAGGGACATAATGGTTGTCCATACCACCTACTTGGACAAGGAAAAAAAAAATAGATCCATTATGCATGTTGATATGACAGACAAGGACTCCATGATGACAGTCACACTGACTGTTCCTCCACAACTTGTCCAGAAACATGCAGAAAAGATATTTCCACGTAATGGGATATCCATTACAAATTTTAATGTATTGCCCAAAACAATATATGACCGTGGTGATTGCGATCGAATTATTTTCCTCAACGAAACAAGCATTGTGGAAAAAATTCCTGCTATTTGTTCAGAATATCGCTTCCTCCTAGACTCGACTATCAGGCAGCTTGCATAGAGCACTGATATTTACCCAATCGAAACGATTGGGGCTACTGTGACACTGGCGAGAAAATTTGGGTTGCAACACATTCTCCATATAAAGGATGGAGAGTTGGACAGAGACAAGGAAATGATACCGCTTTTCATATTCAATTTTGTTCTTAACTTTCACATCTGCATATATGTCGGATAAGTTACAAAAATATTGCATTGTTCCATGTTGCAGCTACAATTGTTCGATACATATTCAGATTTGTTTTCGTCAATGGAACAAAAATTGCATAGAGGGAAGATTCCACTTATGCTGTTCTAAAATATAACAAAGAAGAAGGATGCTAGAGAAAGGATCTTTCAGACAAGCCAGACAATGTTTTTAACAGAGTTGCGAGCAAATATAGTAGAGGATCTGGAGAAACTAGCTACCTCTACAATTGTTGTGCATATACATCCACAAAATCATCCTCACTTTGCTTATAGAAATAACCTTCAACAAATTTCTGCACGTGTTTACTTTTTCCTTTTTGTTTTAAATGGGAGGGGGGGAAAAAGTTGTGTATTATATTTTTCAATGTATTAATCCCTTTGCTCGCGTTGCCAGGTTGAAGGTATTTTAGTTGCAACCAATGTGTACTCGACCCTCTTTGAGCCTGTATGTGCAAAATGCCATTCCGCTACTTCTGCCTCTGCTTTGATAAGTGATGATATGATTGATTGTTTGCGATGCGGTGACAAATGTCCATATATTTATGGAAATTGCATCAATGGTGTTATCTAAACCGTGGGAAACACAACTGTGCAGTGTTCAGTTAGGAAGCCTCTATTACAAAATGTGCTTCCTGAATTGGCAGAGTTGTCGTATGAAACATAACTACAGAAAAAGGCAAGCAGTGTCTATATGTTGCAGCAACTTCGGATAGACAGCAAATTCACCTTAAATGAGGACAATGCAATTTTGCATTTTGGCTGAAGAAGGGCAAAAAAAATAAATTAAATCAAACTTTGGGAGGAAATGAAAATACCTCATGTCTCTCTGTAATATTTTTTCAACATCGAGATGAATGTTCGTTTCAAGAGAAAAGGAATGCGCTGATGTCTTTTCTTTGTATATCAAATTGTTTGGTGCAAAGGTCGATGGGTTCTACTAAATGGAACCTTCTGGGAACTTTCTTCTAGGTTGTTTAAAGCATGGTTGGTTCTTGGTTATATGGTTTGTCTGTCAATTTGTATACTGTGGAACTCTAGCTCTTCTTTGGAAGAAACAAAACAATATAATTGAATTTTTTTGGCTAGCTAGCACGCAGATCTGCCTTATAATTTCTATGGCGTTGTAACGCGAATGTACTATGTGACTTGTTTTGGAAAATTTCCTTGATTGATGAACTTGGTCAAATTTTTGTTGTGAAATAATTTTAAATCAAAGAATATATAGTGTGCGAAGTTCAACTGTCCTATCATACCAACAAGAGGCTCTTAAAATTCAAATTGATCGTTGTTTTCACAATTTTTGCTTATTCGGTGAACTTGGTAAAATTAATATCCTAGAATAATTTGAAATCAATAAATATATACTGTGTGGAGTGAAATTGTGCTATCATATGAACAAAAGGGCCTTAAAATTCAAATTGGTCCTTGTTATGCTTGCGGTGATAGAATTTTATAAAAAAATTATTTTGTTTCCTTCATTTTTTTAAAAATAAGCGATTTAACATCCTTTAATAATTTAATGTAATTCACTTGTACAATAACAATAGTTAATATTAATTTAGTATTTGAAAATAATGTTTTTAGCTGAAGTTAGATAGGATGAGCATTGCTAAACAATTGCAATCTTGAACCCGCCAGACGTGCAATCTGCAAGGCCACCTGTCAATTTGTATATCACGAAAGTCTGGGTGATATTTGCAGGACACTGAACAAAAGAGGTTCAAATTTCAGCCCGCCAGGCCGAGAACCTGCGATCCAAAAAGTGCCCAAGTATGGAACGAGGGATCCGCATATGCTCTGTAAAATATCTTGTCCATACTTTCTAAAAGTACATGTTTACTATGTATTGCTCGTTTCTCGAAATTTTTTTATATCATTCACCCGACCAGATTGTACAAACTTTATCATTTAATTAAATTCTACAATAGAAAAAATTATTATTAATAATTTAGTATTGAAAATCATGTTTTTAGATATGTTAGATAGTTGATAGGGATTAGTATCTGTAAACAATGGAAAACTTGGACCTACCAGCCCTCAAGTCCATCTATCAATCTATATATCACGGAACTCCGAGGGCTATTCGAAGGACAAGGAACAATGAAAATTGCAATGTTGAGCCACACAGCCCACAGGTCCGTTTGTCAATTTGTAAATCGCGTAGATGTGCTTGGTTTTTGTACAACACAGAACAATAGAGGCTCAATTTTTAGCCCATGAGCCCCACAAACCCGATCGAAAAAAATCACTAGATATGAAATTCATATGGGATCGCTACGAGACAATAAAACTACAATGTTCAGCCAACCAGCCTGAGTCCACCTATCCACTTGTATATCACGAAAGTATGGGTGCTATTTGTAGGAGACGGAACAATAGAGACTCTATTTTTGGCCCGCCATCCCGTGAACAAAAAAATGCCTAGGTATGGAATGAGGGATCTGCATATTTTGTATAAAATTTCATTCCATAGGTTATATAGAGACAATGTCCACAAATCCATGTTTCAACTTGTATATCGTGGAAGTCTAGGTGCTATTTGTAGGACATGGAACAATAGATACTTAATTTTCATCCTTCTAGGTCACGAAACCGCGATCAAAAAAGTGCCTAAGTATGGAATGAGGGATCTGCATATGTTCTAGAACAATGTTTTTGTACAGCGCGGAACAATAGAGGCCTAATTTTCAGCTCGCCAGCCCTAGAGCTCCCGATCAAAAAAAATCACTAAATATGAAATTCATACGGGATCTCCGCATATGCTGTATAAAATCTCATTCCATACTTTATTTAGAGACTATGTTCACAAGTCTGTGTGTCAATTTGTATATTGCAGAAGTCTAGGTGCTATTTGTGGGACACGGAACAATAGATACTTAATTTTCATCTTGCCAGGTCACAAACCCGTGATCCAAAAAGTGTCGAAGTATGGAATGAGGGATCCTCATATGTTCTATAAAAATGTGTTTGTAAAGCGCATAACAATAGATGCCTGATTTCCAGCTCACTAGCCCCAGAGTCCCCAATAAAAAAAAACGCTAAATTTGAAATTCATACGGGATCACTACGAAACAATAAAAGTGCAATGTTTAGCCAACCAACCTGAGTCCAACTATCAATTTGTATATCACGGAAGTCTGGGTGCTATCCAAAAATTACCTCAGTGTGGAATGAGGGATCCACATGTGCTGTATAAAATCTCATTACATACTTCATATAGAGACTATGTCCAGAAGTCTGCATGTCAATTTGTATATCATGGAAGTATAGGTGCTATTTTTAGGACATGGAACAATAAATACTTAATTTTCAGCCCACCAGGTCGCGAACCCACGATCCAAAAAGTGCTCAAGTATGGAATGAGGGATCCGCATATGTTCTAAAACACTATCAATTTGTATATCGCAGAAGTTTGGGTGCTATTTGTAGGAGACAAAACAATAAAGACTCTATTTTCAGCACACTAGGCTACGAGCCCACGATCCAAAAAATGCCTAAGTAAGGAATGAGGGATCCGCATATGTTGTATAAAATCTCAATCCATACTTTATATAGCCTGTGTCCACACGTTCGCGTGTGAATTTGTATATCATGAAAGTTTAGGTGCTATTTGTAGGACACGAAAGTCTAGGTGGTATTTGTAAGACACTAAACAATAGATACTTAATTTTCAGCCCGCCAGGTCGTGAACCCATGATCCAAAAAGTGCCCAAGTATGGAATGAGGGATCCGCATATGTTCTAGAACACTATCATTTTGTATATTGCGGGAGTCAAGGTGTTATTTGTAGGAGAAAAAACAATAGAGACTCTCTTTTCAGCTCGCCAAACCACGAGCTCGTGATCCAAGAACTGCCTAAGTATGGAATGAGGGATCTGCATATGCTATATAAAATCTCATTCCATACTTTATATAGAAATTGTCGACAAGTCCGCGTGTGAATTTGTATATCGCGGAACTGTAGATGCTATTTGTAGGATACAGAACAATAGATACTTAATTTTTATCCCACCAGGCCGCGAACCTGTGATCAAATGAAATGTTCAGCTAAGCAGCCCATAGGTCCTCCTGTCAATTTGTATACCACGAAAATCTGGGTGCTATTTGTAGGGTACGAAACAATAGAGACTCTTTTTTCAGCCCGCGAGGCCGCGAACCCACGATCAAAAAAGTTCCTAAGTATGGAATGACTCTTTTTTATATTGCTTGTTTGTGGAAATACTTTTATATCACTCGGTTGACCAGATTGTGAAAACTTTCTCGTATAATTAAATTCTGCAATATAAATATTTAACAGTAATAATTTAGCATAGGTCAGGTTCTGAATTTGTATATCGCGGAATTGTCACTAGTATTTGTAGAGCGCGGAATAATAGATGCCCAATTTTTTTCCCGCCAGCGCAAGAACCCCCGATCCAAAAAAATGGCTAATTATGGAATTAATACGGAATCGCTAAGGACAAAAAAAATGCAATGTTGAACCAACCAACCCACAAGTCCACCTATCAATTTGTATATTGCAGAAGTGTAGGTGCTATTTGTAGGACACAGAATAATAGAGGCTCAATTTTCAGCCCGCCAGGCCGAGAACCATCGGCCCTTCACGTGCCTTGGGTATATCTTCACCCGACCTCTTTTCATACTTTGGTATTTCTTGGAATCGGTTTTGCCATTGCTGTTGCCTTCGTGCTTGTTTCCAGATATGCAATAATTAAGCTTTAATGCTAGTATCCATCCTGCAACAACCGTTAAAACTATCATTAATGTCCAAAATTCCAAAGAAGATTTTTCATTAGTACGAATTAAACTAAGATTTTCCCACAAGCATGTTATCCTTTCCAAGTATTCATTTCAAAGGCCACACAATCTTTTTTTTTGGTGCATCGACGGGTTGTTTCTTTTAAGAAATTTCTGATTCTTAATCTCTTTTTGTTGTCACCGCCATGTTCACACTTTTTTCTAATTGTGCAATTAGTGAGTTGTGATGGTCATAGCTCATTCCACACAAACCCTGGAAATTGTCATTGATCAATAAAAGGATCGAGGAGATATTCCATTGATACGCATTAAACCATAATTTGCGGAGGCTTATATTATCCCTCCCCGATTTTCATTTCAAACATCGTCTCGACCAAATGGAAATTCTAAATAACTTCTAGCAACAGTTCTCTCCACACACAGTAAACACATTGGGGCCTAATGGCCAGAGGTTCCACTATTCCAGGGCATATTCTTACTATTCATCTCCCTCCACCTAGTAGCACAAAAGGAGATGGTCCCTTGGTACATCTAGAGATATATTTCAAGCCAAAATAATCCATCACAACCCTGGCTGGTCCAAGAACCTGCCTAGTTGAATTCATTGCTATCGCAAAAGTTGATGCCATGAATTACGAGTAGGAAGAAGATGATTTGATGGACAATGATACGACAATCAATGATGGCAATGCAAAGAATCTTCCCACTCCTGCGCCCAAATTGAAATCAACCATAACGAACTGATCTTCCCAGCACGGTGATCATAGTCATGACAAAACCAAAAGGAGTTTCAGAAAAGAAACTAATGGTGAATGCAACAACCACTTTGCACTGCGAAAGTAGGAATTCCAGAGTTCCAAATTAGTCTGTTCTAGGTGGAAGAGTTTCAATGTAAAGTAATGATATGTTGATGCTCCCAAAGATATATTTCAAGCCAAAAAAATATTGTTTAACATTTTCGGGCATCAAGTCCAAAACTCTTGCTCATGCCATGCATTTTCCTACTAGTCATCTCCTTCTACCCAGAATGGACTAATTTGGGCCTTTGTAATTGCACGTGCAAGATCTGCTACTGAATTATTTTGGACTATGCAGAGGTGGTTTTAGCTAAGGGCTATTCCACTTACCCTGCAACCATTTTCGTCTTCTTTCTGAGGAAAAGCTTCTGAAAAATATCAATTTCAACAGAGGATGATTCATCGATGAGAAAACTCCAAGGACCTTGCATACTACAGAACCCGTGCATGTGTTTGTCGTAGTTACCTACAATGTTTTGGTTCGAAGAACTGGGTCCAATTTCTAAGCATAGATGTACAGTACTCGGTGTTTTTCTTATTTTTTTTATTTTAAATGGATTTGCTATTAAAAAAAAATTGCTTTGCACTCTTCGTTGTTGCCTCTTTTCTGGGTTTAACGCATGTTCTAATTGGCATGTTTCGGTGCTCTCGTACTTCTTCGATCTTGTGTTTACTAATACCAATGTACAATGTTGCAGCAAAATCGTTATTCTTGTTTCTAGACATGCAATTATTAAGTTTTAATGCTAACAACCCATAATGAAATAAGTTTAATACTTGAGTTAATATGTTGTACTGATGGTAGAATGTATCAAGAACACAGTTACACACACACATTCAAATAAAATCTAATCTTCCAAAAAGCATTTGCTGGCAATTAGTAGAAAATAAAATTTAGTGGTTAAGTTGATATGTTACAGTAATGGAATAATGTATCAAGAACATAGCTACAAGCATACGTTGCAATAAAATGTAATCTTCAATAACGCATTTGCTGACAATTAGTAGATCATGGTTTTTCAACGATGGTGCTTCTTTAAAACCAATTCGTGCTTACGAAAACTACCTTCTGCCTCTCTATTTTCCCACTCTTTTATTCCCTCTAGTTTCTCTTCCTGGTTTCTTAATCATTTTTTTCCCGACAATGCACTGCTCTGTAGCTTCGCGGATTCACGCATTTTCATTTCCAATGATCACTTCCCCTTTCTTTAAATTGACCATCCACTGTTCCCTGTCCCACAACTGGCACCGATATTTCCGCCACATACAAATTGATAGGCAGACTTGCGCGTTGGTTGGGTCAACATTGCAATTCTACTTTTCCATGACCTCCAAACAACATTCAGAGCTCCAGTATATACAAATTGATAGATATTCAAAATTGCAATCGTTCTTAGATCATATGCTTTTCTGTATTATGGTCTAGCTATCATGCCCTTTTCTGTGCTACACATTTTTTCACTAAAAACTTTCGATAAATATAATTTAACTATTGGGTCCTCACATATTTAGTGGAACTATTGTCACCCCATTTTCAAAGCCCGTCTGTCAACTTTCCATACTTCACCATTTGTTCGAATTTCTTTGGCAAATCGTCGGTTTGGCAGGTTGAAGAAATATTCAGTTCGTAGATGTTGTTACTTGTATCCGCGCCCCTTTGCAATTAGCAATTGGAAATTATATATAAGATCTTATTGCCACGTATGCAATTAGCAATTTCCCTGTTCCATACTTAGCCACTTTGGCGGAATTCTGCAAATATACAAACCGGTCACTCAACCGCCCCATCATGATCTCTTTTGTTTTACACATTTTGCACTAAAAAATTATGAAACATGAAATTTCATCATGCAAAACTCGGTTTTCCTAACTATCCCTATAACCCTTTTTTGAATCCTGTCCGACCACTTTTCATAGCTTGCCATTCTTTTCTTGCTCTCTTCACTCTCCGTCACCTTCACACTTGTCTATAATAAAAGAAAATAAAAAGTTATATATACATATATATATATATATATATATATATATATATATATATATATATATATATATCTTGTTTCTAAATATGGAATTACTGGCATTTAATTCTAACAAGTCATCATGCAGAAACCATATATATTGTCTTTGATGGGAGAAAGGCTCGAGGACATCTTGTATTCATGTGCATTAAACCAAAATTTGCGGGTGGATTATATTATCCCCTGCGAGTGTTCATTTTAAAATCATGAAATCTCGTTCACATGGCATGCCCTTCACACGTTCACGAAACCTCCATTCCTTAATTGATCTTCATCGTACCCGCCATGTTCGCATTTCTAAATATGTAATAAATAAATTTTACTGCTAAGAGTTCATCATGCACCACCAATACAGGTTGTCATTAATCAGGGAAAGGCTCGAGGAGCTTTCCCATTCACAAGAATTTAACCAATATTTAGAAAAACGTTACATTATTCGCTCTAACAATCCATTTAAACCATCATCTACAAAAAAGAAACCTTCTCATAAACCTATGGCATCAGCTTGACACTAGTTTTGTGGAGATACAGTGAACACCTTCGGGTGTGAGGACCAGAAATTCCACTGGTCTAGGGCATTTTCTTATTACTCAACCCCTACAGTAGAGAACCAAGTAATTTGGACCTCTGGGATTACTCATGCAAGCTGTGTCCCTAAGGTTTTTGATTGTAAGGACCTGGTATCTTGGTGCGCTGATAAATTTATTTCATAACAAAGAATTATTCCACTGCATGAAGGTTCTTCTGTTTCTTTGTCACCTTAGGTCTTCCGCCAGATGTTGAAATTGCCTGAACCAACATTGACATTCAAAGGAGAAGATTGCAAACATTTCCTAGCAAAGAATAATAACAGACTAGACCTCTTGCCCCATTTTTTGGAAAGGTCGAATCTAGTTCCTAAAGATATTACAAGTATGTAGGTTAGTTCATTTAGAAATCCATTTTGGTAAATTGCCTGGTTGTTTACAAGAATAACAAGACAAGAGTCCACAAGTATTTTTTCCCACATGTCTCTTTATATTTTGCATTTCACAGTCAACGAACAAGCCCTTTTTGATTGGAGCAGATTAATTTCCCATGAAATCTCTTTCCAATTGTCAAGTTACAAAAGGGAAAAGAAATTGTATATGTCATCCTATTTAGTTTTTGCGATAGCACATTTCTGTCAATTTCCGCCACTGCCTTTGTCCAAAAAGTCTACTGTGAATTCTACCCAGTAATGTTCTGATACCAGGCCTTGTGGAAGCACAAGGCTTCCCACTATTTTTATGAGATTTTTAATGGCTTCCTGCCTATTTTCAAAGTTTTGTTGTTAGGAGAAAATGCTTCCCGCATATCTGAACAGGCAACTAGTTTTTTGGACAATAAGGGGACACTTCAACATTTGGATAATTACACTGTCATAAGAATTTTTGGCTCCACGGAACAACCTGCTCTCCTTTCATTTCACGTTATGGACATAATTTTATTGCAGAAGTAGCACGTCAATACAGATACTAGTTCCATTTGTTCCAAAGGAAGAAAAAAATCAGTTCATTCCTCTGCCTTGGAAAATAGGGGAGTTCATCTTGAAAAACGTCAACAAAATTGACTATTTTACAGCACATTCTAGCATCTCCAACCTCAAATATGATGAAGACATAAGAGGATTTGACCCCTATGATATTTTTAGACAACATTTACAATCACTTAGCCTCAACGATTGTTTTGTAAATAAACACCTGCCCAAAAATAGAGATAGTGACGGTCCTGCCTCTAATTCCAACAACATAGAGACAGTGCAAAGTTGCACTAAATTGAATATGCAACAAGCGAAAGGCCCCAGTGACAAGAGTGTTCAATCCACAAATACCACTCCAAAAAGTACGACATCCTGGAGCATCACTCCAACGGCCCATCACAACAAAAAATAAATCCATAGTTATTCAAACAAAGGAGGAGATAATGAACCTCCTCACTCTAAAATTGATATTTCTCACAAGCTTCCAGTAGAGAAGAAGAGAAAAAAAAATGTGGGTCAGGCAGAAGAGCCAGAAATTCAGAGTCAGAACATGGAAGTTGACACTGATCTAGATGCCATGTTCTCCTTCCTTGATCAACCCCAAGACGACATCCACCATAGCCATCCAATGGACATATCCGTTACCTAACATTTTGATGAAGATGCATCCTTCGTGTTCCAGAGCATTGTTTTTGATAGCCGGAACAAAAGATTGATATTTGAGAAAAAAAATGTTAAAAATATCAAAGGCAAATCTCATTCATAGGTTGATGTTGCCAACATACGGCCGTCCCAAATATGTCAACTTCACACCGCAACCGGAGAAGAACTTAATGATTCCATTGGACGCATCGAGACCCAAAACACCAAACTTAAGGACCGAGTCAAGGAATTTGAAGACACTTTCATTCCTATGCCATTGCTTGTTGATTCTTTGGCAATAGCCATGCCTGGCACCCTTGCACCCAATGTAAAAGCATCCTCCACCCTGCTCGCATCCTGTAAAGAATATGTGGAGAACAATATCAAAAAAATAATGGAACTAGTTACCCAGGCATGGAAAAGATCACAAACCATCGATTCCCTTGGAACCAGGGCACATAGCATGCTCGAGATTTTGCAAGACGAATTAAAATATGAAGAAAATTTATTTTTAAAAATGGTCATCCCTTTTGGTAAGATTGTCAACAATATGACAGAAACAAAAAGAAGAGAAGAAGATCTTCCATCAAAAAAACGGATCAGCCAATTGAATGCATGTTGGAAACAAAAATTAAAGAACCTGCGTCTCATTGTTCAGTCATGTGAACAAGCCATAGCGAAGAAAGATAAATTATTCACAAAGCTGTCAAATATAGACTTAGCAGGGGAAACCAACAACTTTCAAGACCCCCTCTTAATCTCAAACTCTTTGCCCTTAACCAGGAAAGAGTTCTATAAATAGGTTGCTATGTTGAATACCTTGTCTCTGGAAACATTTTACAGCATCCTTCAATTTGATCAAGTTCACGTCCATGACTCGCTAGTCAAATATGCAGTACAGAATGAGGAAATTCATCAGGCTCTCTCTAATCTTTCTATCGACTTCTAGGAATTAGAAAACGAAGTTTTCAACATCAAAATCCAGAATGAGATCAACGTCGCCCCAATGAGAAGCTACATTGAAGAATGGGTCGAAAGGCAATTGAAACAGGCCGCCAACAAAAGACAACAGGCAGATCCCGACATTCCAACAGCCATGGAGAACATCCTTGAAACTGCAGTCGTCGCTGACATCAATGAAACGATAGCCAAAAGAAAATAGAAAAAGTGCTCATATGTACCCTCACTGTAAGTTTAGTCATCACATATTTCTTTGTTTCTCAACCTGGTTATTCCACTTTCTTAAATACAGATGTATAGGCAAACACTTATACCTTTCTATTTATTTTTTGTTGCAGCTATTGCACTCTATCTTGTTTCCACAATCCTACTTCTTGTACATATTTCTTTAATGGTCCGCGGGAGCCCCAATCCTTGTCTACATGACAAACGCATTGAAATTCCAGTTTATATGTAACAAATTTTAATTTTTTGGTATATTTCAAAATTTGTAGTAGTATGTAACAAACTTTCATTTTTGGACATACTTGAAATAAAAAATGCATTTAAATTTTTATATGTTATAGACTCTATTCTTATCTTTCTGCATTCTTTATCACAAATGCATTTGTTTTTTAATATGTTAGACTTTTATTCTTATCCTTCAGCACTATGGCAAATGCATCTACTCTTTTATTTGTTACACACTTTTCTTTTTTTATATATTTCAAAATAAATGGCGTTGAACAATGCAAGCGTCATTTACATATACCCCATGTTCACAAATGCATTTAAATTTTTATATTACTTATCTCTTATTAATTTTATATCATCATATATTTTTATCTTTCACCGGTCCATATGGAAAATGCATTTAAATTTCCAAATTTAATCTTGCACTGTCAACAAATTTTTTACTTTGTTATATACTTTCAAAAAAATTAGATTTGCTATATACTTTAAAAAATTAGATGTTGTTGTTCCTCCAACTGTCATTTACATTTTCCCTATCTTCCATGATATACATTTTGTACAACATTTCCATGATATACATTTTGAACCAAACACTTCGTTTCATTTACAATTCAACCCCATTTTCCACAATTTACTTTCTAACCTCCTCGGCAGGGATTGCGCTGCCACACAACCTTGTTTACATGAATAATTAAGTGCTATGTCTATATCATGTGCTTAGTATGCCTCAATGTATAAGCAATATCAAAGAAGCTTAAAAAACCCTAACGATTTTATTGACAAAAAGGTTTCAGGATTGCATGTCATTATTATTTCTTTATAAGCAATATCAAACAGGCTTCAAGAATCCAACAATCTCATTGACAACAAAATTTTAAGGTCTTGCAAGAATCTACCACATAACCTGATGGGATGGACCAAACCTCGGTCGTGAGAACATCACAGAGACCAAACTCCACTTATGACATATAAATGTCTTAATAAGATTGTTTAGAAACTATGGTTTGGTTGGAATGCATTACCATTTCACGGTAGTTTCATTAATCAAAGGAATAAGCTAAAACACTACATTGTTTAATTATTCTTTAAAGTGTGTGTGTGTATGTGTGTGTGTGTATATATATATATATATGTATATCATATTTGTAACTTTTTAGTACAACAGGATACTTTAATGACATATTTTAATAATATTGTTTAGAGACTTTGGTTTGGCTCGAATGCATTACCACTGTACTATGAATTTCATGGTAGTTTAATTACTCAAGGGGATAACGTAAAACAATAAGCCGTTTAATTATCCCCTAAAAACATATGAATGTGTCAATAAAATTGTTTACAAACTTTGGTTTCGTTGCATTGCATTACCATTGCATGATGAATTTCACGGGAGTTACATTAATCAAAGGAATAAGGTAAAACAGTAAGTTGTTTAATTATCTTTTAACTTCAATATATATCGCAATCATGTTCTAAATTTTTAAGTACATTGGTGTACTTTAATGAAAGTAAAAAGAGAAGTCAGCAGAATCAGAGTTGGAAATTGACGGGCAAAATGCCCATCACAGGGCATTTTATTTGTTATTTACGACCAAATTTCCAGGCTTAACGTCTCTCCTGAAAGGCAACCAAATTCCCTGAACGTATTTATGATGGTTAATAAATTTATAAAACATTATTATATTCTGGTCATATTTATGACAGATAATAAATTTTATAAAATGTTATTATAGTCTGGTCAGTGTGTTGGAGGCTCTCGATTTTGGTGTACCATCCATGATCTTTTTTGAACCAACGACACTCGACACCTGTTCATCCTTCACATGGCATAAGGAATAACTTAACATGCAATTAATTGTAATACCCATTAGCCTTAATGCAATTGTGTGGAGTAGTACATGTCTTCAGGTGGATCGAATTTCAGGGTTTTCTCTCTTAATCAAGACGTAGCAGGGTTTTCTCTCTTTATCAAGTCATAGCAGGAGTAGCACACGAGAATTTCAGGGTTTCTTGCGGGCCGTAGCAGGGTTTTCTCTCTTGATCAAGCCATAACAGGAGTAGCACATAGAATTTCAGGGTTTCTTGCGGCAAGAGTAGCATGAGATGGAAGGAGTTTGAAGCACTTGATGTCTCTGAATGGCGCTACAATTTACTCCACCTCACTTTTTTATGGCTATTAACTGATTGGTAAATATTCCAATGCCCATCCTAATACCAACATGATAGGTTAACATAGGAGAATCCACCATCAGAGCATTGAACAAAGTAGTAAGTACAGACTTTCCTTACAGGTGATGAAAAAGACGGGGATAGTTGGAAGGGTGGACATTGCTGCACGAAGAGAAAAGTGACGGGCTCACAGACACCTCAACATTAAATGTTTCTCTATCTATGTTCCTTGCTTACTTGGTATGATCTTGATGGATGTGAAGTTGCAAGATACCAGATATATAAAATATGCAGAACATAAATGAAATGCTAGAAATGACAGAATAACAGTAAAATATCCAGCATAATATTCACAATATACAGAAATGATATACGAAATAGCAACATAAATAGCACTTTGAATCAGATAGAAATGTTCACAGGCCTCTTCGAGGGGGAAACCTCCAGTCGAGTAGCACTCTGTTACAATAATATCCAATCTAGGGTTTTTCATACCCTCGACCCTTATTTATACTAAATATGTCTATTAAGAGAAGCATCTAGAGGAAGATCCTTCTACAAGTGGAAGCTTCTATTAGGTCTTCTTACATCCGCCTTATTCTATTTTATTGAAAGGTCTTATTAATATTAACCTTTATTACATCCAAATACATTGATCTACCTATGTGCGGGTTAGGACCTTAACATGTCCGCCCCCTTAAAAACAGCCTTGTCCTCAAGGCTTGAGGTGTGGAAACTGTTGCGGAATGGTAGCTGGTTCCCAAGTGGCATCTACTGGAGTCATATATTTCCACTATACTAGCACTTCCTTGATGGTTCTCTGACGCAGGCGACATTCCCTCTGGTCCAAAACTGCTTCTGGTTGTAGCCAAATGGATCCTTCTTCAGCTAACTCTGGAAGGTTGGTTTGAATTTGGCACCTGGTTCCAATCACCTTCTTCAAGCATGAAACATGAAAAACAGGATGTAGCTTCGACTGACTGGGCAGAGCTAACTAATATGCGACTTGTCCCACACGCTTTAAAACTATGTAAGGGCCATAAAATTTGGGTGCTAGCTTCTGACACTGCTCGGCCTTGAGGGAAGTTTGCTTATATGGTTGCAGTCGCAGAAACACCTGATCCCCTTCTACAAATTGACGTTCAGAGCGACCTTGATCTGCTTGCTGCTTCATTCTATTCTAGGCTATGACCAAGTT
>JASDQU010100725.1:279467-291238 GCA_032191745.1 Picea mariana | reverse complement strand
AATAGCAACAGAAATAGCACTTTGAATCAGATAGCAATGTTCACAGGCCTCTTCGAGGGGGCAACCTCCAGTCGAGCAGCGCTCTGTTACAATAATATCCAAGCTAGGGTTTTTCATACCCTCGACCCTTATTTATACTAAATATGTCTATTAAGAGAAGCATCTAGAGGAAGATTCTTCTAGAAGCAGAAGCTTCTATTAGGTCTTCTTACATCCGCCTTATTCTATTTTATTGAAAGGTCTTATTAATATTGACCTTTATTACATCCGAATACATTGATCTACCTATGTGCGGGTTAGGACCTTAACAGAAGTGGTGCAAAACCAATGGAAGGATCGTCCATATCAATTTGTTAGTAGATTGCTACCCTAATTGTGACTTATATCATAATGCTACTCTAATTATTACAGAAAATCCTTATTGGAATAGAAGTATGGGGTTGATATCGTGATTTTTTAGTTGCAGGCATCAATTGGGGTTTCAAACCCCAAACCCATAACCTAAAGTCAGACATTGTAATTCTACCTGTATATACTTGGTAAGTACTTGGCCCTTTTGAATGGTTAGATATCAATTATTTCTTTTGAAAATTTTCACTTTTAAAAGTTGTTTTGTTTTGTATATTTGTAATTTTTCTATAGCCTTGTGAATCTAGTATATATCTAACAAGAAATACCTGAAGTAGTAGAATATTGTGTTGATGTAAATCTCATTAATGGTCTTTTCAGATTAGTTTCCTAGTAAACAATTTGTTTGAAGGTAACACTATTATGGAATTGGCGTTTAGTTAATCCATCATGAGTTTTATTTCTCAATGGAAAACTAATGATAAGTAGAATGGAAATAAAAATAATGAGATAATTATATGGAGTATTTAAAATCTTCTTTCCAATCAAAGGTGAACCAACAATAAGTTTTAGATTTCCATTTTATTTATGAAACTGAACTGCAACAATAAGTTTTAGATTTCCATTTTATTTAGGAAGACATTTTTGCACAAGTTTTGTTTCTTCCATAAAAATAGTTGAATTTTCTTCAAAAATTCTTGGCAAGCATAATGATCGGTTTTAAAAGTTTCTAGTATTCCTTGATGGTACACTGTTCTTATCTTCTTTGGATGGTTTTTCTATTTGTCCATAGATTCGAAGTTTATAAAGAGAAAATTAATGAAATATGGATAATTTAATGAGTAGAATAAATGCATGTGAATTGATCTCTAGCTTACCACCAAATGTTCCCTCCCAATTTAAGTTGAACATACCATTTTGTTATATAAACTTGAAGGTTAAAATTTTTAATATCACTTTAATTATTAAAATTGAATTTTTAATTAAAACTTCATTATTGAAGAGTAAATATCTTATAAAACTTTGTTGTTGAAGAGTACAAATTTAAACATATCCTTTTTTACCTAAAATATAAGAACCCAAAATGTAAAAAAAAATTGTTTGACAGGTAAAGAGAAATCCAAATTCGAACGCTGAGCGGAATTGATAGTCATATTTGAAACTTATTGGTTCAGTCAAGTAGTTTCACTAATCAAAGCAATAAGGTAAAACATTAGGCTATTTAATTATCTTTTAATCTGACTTCCATGTAAAACATTAGGCTGTTTAAGTATCTTTTAATCTGACTTACATGTAAAACGGTATGCTAAGGATCAATGGTAGGCCTGGCCCGTGAGCCGAGGTATTAAATAATGCATAGGTCAAAATGGTGTCGCTCTCTGAAATGGTAATTTTGACCGGCAATCGATCCATTATATAAAGTAATTAATAGGGAGTTATAGGTCAAAATGGTGTCGCTCTCTGAAATGGTAATTTTGACCGGCAATCGATCCATTATATAAAGTAATTAATAGGGAATTAACGGAAAGGAACAGACAACAGAAGCTTAGCTATGTTACGCGGTGGGAGAAACCATTTTTCAATCACCATGCAGAGTGCACGTGCATGCTTTTATAATCTTCCCGCGGTTGGACAAACCATTTTTCGATCAAGAGTGCATTGCATGCTTTTATCTTCACGCGGTTAGACAAACCATTTTTCAATCACGAGTGGACTGCATGCTTTTCTCGTCACGCGGTCGCACAAACCATTTTTCAATCACTATGCAGAGCATACTTACGCTTTTATAATTTCAAATTTCAAGCTATACATTAATTAATCATTGATTTAGGCGTGGATAAGGGTACTCATTTCGCCACTTTTTTTTAATACATTTTTTGGAATTTGAAAGGAATTTGTTTCCTCAAAATTGCTCCACCTATAAATTGTAATTTTGCTCCCCAAAACTGTAATTTTAGAGTAAAATTACGTCTCTGAATCGACCCAGAGTAAATGATTTTAACAATTTAGAGATTGCCAGATTCGAGAAGAGATGGCCGGGCAATCTGAGGGTCAGCTATACAACGCCGCCTTGCCGTATGTCCACAAAGCTGAGAACAACCTAACTGTATATATTTCTCATTCCCGGGCAATCTGCGGGTGAGCTGTACAACGCCGCCTTGCAGTACGTCCACAAAGCTGAAAACAACCCAATTGTATATATTTCTCATTCCCCACACAATTTTTGGAATCTCCCGATAGGAGAGCTGCAGCAAGGTTTAGGGAGCAAACAATATATTCTTCTCAAATAAACTACATAACCGCCTTATCAAAGAAGGACCGGAATTGAAGTTTCCCTTATAATGCACTTGGTGGTCATCGTTATGCCGATGCAGATGATCACTCTGCTGGTTAAAGCCTGTCAAAACCTGCAAATACATTGCGAGGTCGTGAATGCACGATGGTTTATGAGCTTTTCCTTTGAAGAGTTGTGGCTGTAATTTGTGATCGATCGCTAGCTCAACACCAACGTGAGAATATGTCCATGGATTTCCGTCCATCACGTTTTCCCAAAGCCGGAAATTCTCATTGAATATTACACCGGGTATCATTGTCACTACGTCGTGAACGTTCACGACTCGCAGAATTTTGAGGCCCAGCTCATCACACCGATCTTTGAAGGCGCCGTTTCCCACGCGGGGGCCTGCAAATGAATATACCGTTATAGGAATTCTGGAGCCAGATTCATAATTGAGACGATTTAGTTCGAGCTCTGCGATATCGTAAGCACAGAGCATAGCCAACGCACTGCCCATGCTGTGTCCAGTTATTGTTATGCTAAGCTCCTCTCCCTTGTGTTTTTGTACAAGTCTCGCAATTTCAGATAGAAGCTGCTCTCTGGCGCTTCCATGGTTAAACTTGCACGTTGAATCGTGGGAAGTGTAGAGGCCTAAAAATCCCATCTCCACCTTTACATCCTCACGAGGCTCTAATGGATTTAAACGAGCAGGAGTTAGTGAAAGCATAAAATTAGAGAGCCATTCCATGTATGTTCCGGTTCCTCTCATTGCCACCACAATATCCCGACGTCCAAGACGCTTAATCTCCGTCTCATCGTCTGACACTGCAACGTAACCAATCCAGTTAGATCCATCTCCAACTTCCAACTTATTTTTTAAGAAATCTGGAGCGTTTATAGCTGGCGTGGCGTAAATGTATTTTGTAACGCTATAACGACAATTCTCCATCCCCAACTCACTAAAGAGACTCTTCCGCCCATATTTGCAGCTGCCATGAAACTTAGACCCAAGCTCCCAGTCGAAAGCTTCATAACAGGCTCGTACGAATTCCCCGTATCTGATAATCTCTGACTGGAGAAGAGAATGCATTGGATCCAACAGCCCATTCCAATTGTGGCATCCTTGTATTTCTTTCCACGTATCCGCTAACAACACATGATCATCACCATTCTTCTTCTGATGATGATGATCTGAGTATAAACCTGGCCAATCCAATTCTGTCTTGGAGCTTTGCAAAACCGATTTCCGTCCGGTTATGCGTGGCCTCTCCAAGGAAAGTGCTGCAACTGTAACAGCTGCTCTTGGAAATACTAATTTCCTACAAGAAACTGAATTGCGGTCGAACATTTTCTGAAAAACTGCTAGTGTGGGGGATGATGCGGAAAGCGGTGGGTAGTGAATCAAGTGGCAAACGCCATGGCGAGATTTGATAATCATGACGTGATATCTTGAAGGGGTAACCTTGTAATTAAAGATAAAATGAAGAAGGACCGTTGTAATTAAAGACAGAACGGCCACACTGGAGATCTTGGTATGGACATGAAATGAAGGGATGTCTATACAGAGACACTCCGATCTTGGTAAGAACAAGAAATCAATTGATTTATATACAGAGACACTCCGATTCTGATAAGCACAAGAATTGAAGGGATTTATATAGAAACACTCTGATTGAGTCATATTCCCAAAAACCAAATATCAGCACGAGACAGGCATGGCATTGACCAAATTTTATTTGCGTAGATTCAGTGAATGTTTTGACCACTAGGCTTCTGTTTTGAGCTATGCTTTAAACGTTGCAGTGTAAGAATTCCGTATTGGGCTTTTGCACCGACCACATCTCACATTTATAAATAGTACTTTCACGCGCAAATATACTATCGTATTTGTGTCTTTATTTGTTGGTTGACATGATAATCTACTATGTACAGAATATCCTGTCAAATGAAATGACAATTTTGTTGAATATACGAGCTACTCGCTTGGAATTCTAATAGTCAAAAGTCATGGAAGTGATAACTGTTAATTTCAAATCTCGCAATTCGATTTTAGTAGTGAAATTTGAAGAAATAAATCTAAAAGAAAAAGCAATATTAATATATAATATAAAATAAAAATAGGATGAAGTACCAACAATATCATATTTTTTCATATATTCTCCTAATTACATTTCCGTGACTCCCCTGTTTCGCACAATGTTCTGTCTCCTTCGATTACTCGCTATTGCCCTTAGTTACACCTAACACACAATCCCGTTTACATAGTGCCGAGAACTCTCTCCACAAGGTGGCGCTGAGGGTGGCAAAATATAAAACCACCAAATGCCACATTCAATTCTCTAGTTACCAAAGGTCTACCCCATTTCTCATCCTTTCACCAGTTGATCTCCTCGACTTTTTAATCAAACCACGGTTCATTCTCACATGCAAATGCTCCTTCACCTTGTTCGTTTGTTTATGCAAACGAAGGTGGGCGAAAACATTCGTTCGTTGGTTAATTCGAACGTTTATTGGATCAATCCAACGCTTGTTCACCCGATTTGCTAATTCCGTCAAAAACTGGTTTGTTGGTTCATACATCATTTTCCTTCTCACGCTTTCATCCTCCACGTCGTTGGTGGTTTCATACTTCCGTGCATTGCATCCTCCATTTTATTTGCAAATGTTGAAATATGGTAATTATTCTGGTTAGCTATTTTTGGAGAATTCTAAGTTTAGAGAGTTGCAAAATGTTAGGCAGCCTAAGCAAAACATGGCAAGATCAAACAGACATTAAACTAAGCACAACAAACTCAAAAATTGACACAGTTATTTATGTGGAAACTCAATGAGGGAAAAAAAACAGGAGCAATGATTATAGGTCTTCTTATTATTATTTCACAGAGAATTACAATAGCCTTAGTACGCATACAATCATCATCTCCTCACACATTGTACTCCCTTGCACTCACACTGTACTCTACCTCTATGGGTATGCTCACATATATAACTGATCATGAATAGATCACATAGTTAAACTAGCAGTTCATAAATAGATTGCATGCATGTGCATGTGACCGCATGAGGAAATTAGTTGGCAGGTTTCCAACAATCTCCACCTTGACAACAATTTAAGTGATATATCATGTCATTAATTAATTCATCACCTTTTCTGCAAACGAGGAGAAGCCAAACACCACCTTAACTTTTCTAACAAAACTGGTTTCGTAAACATGTCTACATAATTCACTTTTCTATGGACCTTTTCCAGAGACACTCCACCTTCATCAACAACCTGTCGTACAAAATGGTACTTAACAAGAATATGCTTCGTCTTACTATGATAAGATGGATTTCTAGCCAGATGAATAACACTTTGACTATCGCAAAATACTTTCACTTTGTCCTGCATCCTTCCAAACTCACCCAACAAACCGTGTAACCAAATTGCCTCCTTGCATGCATGTGAAGAAGCCATATACTATGCCTCACTATTGGATAAAGAGACAACATTTTGAAGCTTTGAAATCCAGCTAATATGTCCTCTTGCAAGAGTAAAAACATATCCTGAAGTAGATCTCGTTTTGTCCAAGCCACTTGCAAAATCTGAATCTACATAACCACAAACTGAATCTCTAGAACCATCATAGATGATAGAATAACTGCTTGTGCCTCTAAGATATTGAAGCACCCATTTCACTGCTTCTCAATGCTCTTTTCTTGGATTTTCCATGTATCGACTTACAACACTAACTTCATGTGAAATATCTTGTCTAGTACTCACCATCGCATACATCAAACTTCCCACTGCATTAGCATATGGTACACAAGACATATAATAATTTTCTTCATCATTACTAGGACATAAACCTGAAGAAAGCTTGAAATGGGAATTTAAAGGGATCTGTACGGGTTTCACATTATTCATACCGAATCTCATAAGTATTTTCTCCACATACTTCTGTTGTGATAACCACAGCTTACCATTTTTCCTATCTCTATGTATATCCATGCCTAAGATTTGTTTTGTTGCTCCTAGATCCTTCATATCAAACGCTCTAGCCAACTGAGCCTTTAACCTATTTATTTGGACCATGTTTTTGCTTACCATAAACATATCATCAACATTTAACACCAAAATAATGAACATGTCATTTTCCAACTTTTTTAAGTAAACACAATGATCATATTCACTTCTTGTAAAATTTAGGTTCACCATGAAGGAATCAAACGTCTTGTACCATTGCCTAGGAGACTGTCTCAAGCCATACAATGACTTCTTGAGTTTGCAAACAAACTTCTTATTGTGATCGTGAACAAACCCTTTTGGTTGTTCCATATATATATCCTCATCTAAATCTCCATGTAGAAACGTTGTTTTAACATCTAGCTCCTCTAACTCAAGATCAAGTAAAACAACTAGTGCTAACAGAACACGAACTGAAACAAGCTTCACAACTGGTGAAAAGATCTCATGAAAATCAATACCTTCCTTTTGAGAATACCCTTTTGTTACCATTCTTTCTTTATACCTTTCGACTTTAACTTCAGCACCCTTTTTCAGTTTCTAGACCCACTTGCAGCCAACAACCTTCCTGTCCTTTGGAATTTCTACCATGTCCCATGTTTTATTCCTCTCTAAGGCATCCATTTCTTCTTTCATAGCTTTCTTCCATTGAGCACTTTCAGATACCTTAATTTCTTCCTGAAAACAACTAGGTTCTCCATCAATAGAAACCAAATCCACAGATGAAACATAATCGCCATACATTGTAGGAGGATTCTTGACCCATGAAGATATCCTCAGAGATGGTTGAGGCATATCCTCAGTTTCCTGGATATTTTATGCATATTCATCTTCATCTTCTTCTTATGGAACTTCTTCATGCTCCTCCCTTTCTGAAGATGGTTGAGTTTCCAACTGAATTTGCTGAACTTGTGGTACCTGTTCTTGTATCACTTCAAGATCTACCAATTCTGATTTTAAGAGTGAGGATTCATCAAATACTACATATTTTCTAATGATGAGTTTGTGGGAAGTAGGATCCCACAATCTGTACCCCTTAAATCCATCACCATAACCAACAAAGACATATTTCTTTGATCTAGGATCTAACTAAGAACATTGATCTTTAGAAATAAGAGCATAAGCATCACAACCAAATATTTTCATATTTGAAAAATCACATGAATAACCTGTCCATACCTTTTCTGGAATCTTACAGTTTATTGGAGTTGATGGTGATCGATTTATCATATAGCATGTTGTAAGAACTTCTCTTGCCCACAATTCCCGTAGCATCTTGGCATTACTGAGCATGCTCCTTGCTCTCTCTAGAAGAGTTCTATTCATGTGTTCATCAACACCATTTTGATGAGGAGTATAAACTGCGGTCTTATGTATTTCAATCCCAGCTTCCTTGCAATAGTTCTAGAATTCCAAAAATGTGAACTCATCTCCATTATTTTTCCTTAAACACTTGATTGACCTGTCAGTGCTCTTTTCAACCAAAGATCTGAATTGATTAAAAGTATTAAACACATCAACTTTTTCTTTTAAGTAAATAGACCCAAACCTTTCTAGAGTAATCATCTATAAATGTCACATATTATGAGATCCTCCAAAAGAAACTGTAGGGGATGTTCCCCAAACATCTGAATGAATGTAATCGAGGATACATTTTCTTATACGCCTTCATGTTTTAAACTTTTCTCTACACTGTTTTCGAAAAACACAATACTTGTAGAAATTCAAATTCAAAAACGTTAAACATGGAAGTGACTTACGATAAACCAATACCTTAAGCCCTTTCTTGCTCGTATGACCCAAACATTGATGTCATAAATGAATAAAATCACTTGCATCTTCAAATGCTACCACTACTTTATTTACTTTTGTCCTTCCCTCAAGTTGATAAAGGTTCTCGATCCTCTTTTCCTTCATGACTACTAAGATGCCTTTGGACACCTTCAGTACTCCACCTTGCGTTGTACCATTGTAACCAGCATAATCTAGAAGTCCTAAAGATATCAAGTTATTTCTTAGTTCGGGTACATGTCTTACATCTGTTAATGTTCTTACAGAACCATCATGCATTTTAATCCGGATGCTACCAACTCCAACAATTTTACAAGAAAAATCGTTTCCCTTAAAAACAACACCATCATCAATAGATTGGTAAGTTGAGAACCAATTTTTATGAAGACACATGTGGCTGGACACACCAGAATCTAACAATCAATGCTGATGTTGATGTGAAACATCACAAGTATACAATACCTCATGAACCATACCTGAACTTATTTCATCTACATTAGCTTCCTTTGATTCTTTTGTGGAGTCCTCTTAGGATGCATTCTATCTTTTCCAGCAATCCTTATTGAGATGCCCATATTTTCCACAAAACCAACATTTTTTATTACTCTTCTTTCCTTTTGACTTAGACCTTGATGTACCCCTCTCATTTTTCCCTCTTTCTGTAGATCGACCTCTGACCACCATTGCTTCTGTTGTTGAGGTTTCCCTATTGGATCTTTTCCTCATTTCCTCACACAACAAAGTTCCCACAACAGTGTTATAACCAATGGCATCTGTTGTGTTTGTTAGCCTCTTTTTCATATACAATCATTAAGTCTTAGTATATCACCTTTGTATATTTTACATACTAGGATATAGTTTTTTTCCTAACTGTCTTTCTAGATTTCTATATTTTGTCCTCCTACCTTATGTCCTGATGAGGTGTCGATGTGAGAAAAATTGAGGTGCTTTCATTATTGTATTATATATTTGTATCATTAAGATGAATACAATGTTGAGAATTATGGCTTGAATAATTTTCCGCCAATCTTCTTGTCCTAATATTTCTATCCTCAATTTCTTCAATTGGTATCAGAGCTCTATAGTTCTTAGGGCCTGGTAATTGCATGATATTTTTTCAAGGATAGTTTGATTTCATAGCCGCATTCCTTACAACGTTTGTGTAGATCTGATTTTTTTTCTTTGATAGTTGAGAGTGCTCCATGGGAATTGTTTGAGCAAGGAAATGAAGAAATATTGTGGCTGATTAGTTTCAAAATCAACTACATGCAAGATCTACACAAAATATCAATTTAGGTGAGTTTCTTAGATATTCACCGAGCATAGTTTGAACTTGGACCACTCATAGGTTTTCTTGCTCATCATTCTCTCTTTAATCTTTATAATTTTCGCTTCCAGTGAAAGGGAAATCAAGTGGTCGTCGGTTCGAGTCCGTTGCAATTCCATTTTTGCATTCTGGAGAACCATCTGTGCACTAAATCTCAGGATAAGGATCATGACAGAGCGATTCAGAGGTGGAGGAAGTGAGCTGCTAAAATTTCTAAGTATCAATGTTATTTGACAATCGAAAACCGTTGTATTTTCTCACTGACAACTTGAATAGGGTCGAATAACTGTAGAATGTGTTTATGATTGGGAAATGAAAGTGATTATGCTTTGTCCATGAAATCTCTGTTATTATGAATCTTGACCCTAACATTTCAGTTCCCATAAGATTTATTTTTTTCAGATTGTGATGAAGGGATATTTCCGAGCGCAATTCTTTGTTAAATCGACAATAAGATGGGTATTAGCAAGTCGTTGATATACAATACAAATTTTTGTTATGTAACAGAATGTTTGAATATCTCCAGAGATTTGGAAAGAAAAAATTTCGTTGAGACATTAAATTGCTGCAAAGTATCCTCTGCAAATGAAGGCGAATAAGACTTCTCGTGCCCCAGTTGGTTCTAAGATTGCACTTTGCAGATTTGAATTAAGGAATAAATCAGACCCTTGATAGAACCTGCTCTCTTGTAAATCAATGTCACAACACTCTACGATGCTAGAATGAATCCCTTCTTTTGAATACGTGATTATCAGATTTGTTGGAAGATTAGTTGTTGTCAAAGATGTCAACCCTAGTCATGGGTTTTGGACCGCAAGATTGATGAAGGTATTTGGACATGAAGGAAAATGCACATGCAAATACAACACCCATGGATGGATAGTATACATCATGTTGTTTCCGGTGGTATGTGGAACGTCACGTGGATCCTCATGGTTGAGGAGAAATAAATTTTTGAAGATGACAAAGTGAATTGTACATGTAGGCCTTGAAGATAATTAAAGAAAATAATTACAAAATAAGAAAGTGTCAGGTTGGCCCTAATGTTAAAAGGAAGTGATATAAATGGTATAAATAAAGATCATTATACATTCATTTTATACAAGTCAAATTTTAGAGGTAATAAGAAGAAAAGAAGGCCGAATTTCAAGGGAGGATGAAGTCTTTTGGTGATGTGTTTTAAGGTATGTTATTTTCAGGTCATCTTAGCATTTTTTCTATAACTTTTTTTTCTAGAATGATTCAGATGGTGAAATCGCTATGGTATTGAGAAGACATATCAAGGTACCTCTGGTAAAAATTTCAGCTCTTGATTCTCTATAATTATGGAGATACACTCTATGGAAGATAGGATTTGTGACCAGTCCTGAAACTAGTCAATAAACAGGTGTTCCGGGTAAAACAATCATAACTTTTTCATACAGAATCCAAATGAAGTGGGACCACTTTCATTGGATAGAGTATGGACTTTATTTTCTTGTGTGAGAGATTTAGAATCGTATGTTAACAATTGAGCATGGGGCATGTTGTACAAGTTGAGTATTATGAACATACCATAATTGAATAAAGTCTACCATTCTTTCTATAACCTCTTTTTGGGGAGAATTCAAGGAGTGAAAATTAAATGAGTTTCATAGAATACATTGAGTAATATTATCTAAATGATTAGAGTACTCCAAGAATTGAGGAATTGCAGAAATTGAAGAAGTCTCAGGAAGCATTATCAGGTTATATGTGATGATTGGTTGATGGTGATGATTTAATGTAAAGTTTTATTATCTTTCATATATTCTTGGGTGGAAGGAAGGGGCAAGGATGGAGAGTTCAATTCTCTCTTGACATTGGAGGATTGTATCTTCCTCTTGGAGGTTTATCCCTCCCTCTACATTTGGAAGTTGTAGCTACCTTTGGAAGTCATTACTTCCCTTAAACAATAAACTATTGATTATTTCTCATATATTGTGCATGGTGTATTATGGTGTATTGGTGTAACTCTTATACTATTGTTCATTGCTCATTGG
>JASDQU010100725.1:245710-264477 GCA_032191745.1 Picea mariana | reverse complement strand
CATAAGCATACAATCATCCTCTCCTCACACACTGTACTCACTTGCACTCACATTGTACTCTACCCCTATGGGTATGTTCACATATATAACATCTATCACTCAGTTATACAAACTAATCATGAATAAATCACATAGTTACACGAACAATTCATAAATAGATTGCATGCATAAGCATATAAATTCGTTGATATGTTTTCAAGACAAAATAATTTGAATTACTTTCATTAGTTGGAGAAATCTCTATAAGTTTTGTGTATTTAACTATTTCTCGATAAACGATGAAAACACTAAGAATTTTAGAACTGAAGCTTTGATGTAAATTTTTGTGTGTTTATCTATGAATTACTACAGCCTCAGCTGTTTTGAGTTTACTCCTTCCTTAGTCAGCAAATTCAATCTCTCGGACTTTGTATTCTTCACACATGGAACACCGCGTTTTGATCATCCTTGACCTCACTTCACTGTTTCAACATGTTTCTCGTGGTTCTCGGTGGTTAGTCGTGGTTGCTCGATTTCATTACCACATATTGATTGATTTTCTCCAGCCTCTTCTAACTACTTTTAGAGATTGCTGCATACGTCATTTCATTAGATTTAGTGCACACCTCACTTTGTCGTAGATTTTGTTAGTGTTTTCTTTTTATTTCAGTGGTATCGGTGCTAATAGAGTAGCCATATGCGATATAAGAGTATTATTTCATAATACATTACATAACATGGTTTGTTTCACTGTATAAGGTTTAGTCGTTTGTCTTGATGTTTTTTCACATTTTTTTAAACTGCCAGTTGACACTTTATTGATTTTTTTTATTTTTTCATTAAAAATATACTTTTACACTTTTTTCTTTTCTAACTTCCTCTGTACACTTTATTCATTATTTCTCATTTTCCATTAAAAATTATACCTTCACAGTCTTTTTTTTAACATCATACATTACATTTATAAACTAAAAATCTCAAAAGTCAAATTGGTTTATGCTACTTTTCACTAATTTCTAAACATAATTTTTTTATATACATATAAGATGGCATTACAAACGTTCTCAATATATTAATAACACGGTTTATGTTAGGTTTAACAAATTATTAAACATAATTTCCGTATCTACATATAAAAAGTTTTGTTTGGTGCAATAAAGTTCATCCATTGATCAGCTTTATAATTCCAAGCTTTTGAAATTAAAAATAAGAATTTTAAATCAATTCATGTAATATGTTATTCCCTACAATTATTGTGACCAACTTTATAATTTCAAGATTTTAAAATTATAAATAAAAATCCCAAATCTATTTCTTATAATTATTTATTAAGATTGGGTTTCAATTCAATTTGGACAAAGACAAGTGAATTTAATCGTCTAATAAACTTGACTGTTTGAAGACTTTTTTGTTTTAAGATTGAGCTTCAATTCAATTTGGACAAAGGCATGTGAATTTGCCTCTTTGCTTTAGAATAAAAACTGAAAAATGAATTTCACCAAAAAATCAGTTAGTATTTAATCAAACGTGTTGGTTATTTAAAATCAGATTTGTGAGTAACCTCATGTACATCATAATCAGAAATCCAACTATTAAACATTAAAAGAGAAATGAGACAAATTGCAAATTGTGTTATTCACACATAGTGGCTATGTATTATTGCTTGAAATAGGTTACATCTATAAAGGAATTTCGTTGTAACTTTTCCTACATCATTGGATTTAGATTTGCCCACTAATATATTAAATTAATATTTAAGAGATATCTAGATAATTCTAGATTTTATTCTAACACTCTCACTTAATTCAGATATATATATATTTTTTTACTACATTGGAATTTCTATATAAATTTTAAGTTTTTCCTTTTAAAAAAGGTTTTGTAAAGATGTTTTCCACATTATCATTTGTATTATAATATACAAAGTCAATTTCCTTTTACTATACAAAGTCAATTTCTTTTTACTATACCTTTTCTCTTGCAAAATAATAATGTGTCTCAAATTGACATAATACATTGTATTGTTTCTGAGTTTTATATAACTTCAGTTATCACATTTGTTGACTATAACATTTGATAACTATTGATACTTTTTGTTGTTCTCCTACATTTTCAATAATCCAGCTTCACCAAATTGCCTAGCAAGACTCAACAAAGGCATCAATGTTTATAGACTACTCATGTGGGATGGGATATAAGAATATTATTTCATAACACATGGTTTATTTGAGTGTATAAAGTTTACTAGTTTGTCTTTTTATTTATTTTTAGATTTTTTTGAAACATCCAAAATTTAAAATTTTAAAGTGAACACTTTATTTATTATTTTTCATTTTCCTTTAAAAAAATTATATCTTCACATTCTTTTTTAACATTATAAATCACAATTATCAATACATTATAAGCTACATTTATCCATGATAAAGAATGAAGTTTCAAAACATAAAAACTAAAAATCTCAAAAGTCAAAATGGTTTATGCTACTCTTCACTAATTACTAAAGACAATTTTTGTATCTTCGCTAATTACTAAACATAATTTTTGTATGTGCATATAAGATGGAATTACAAACGTTCTCAATACATTAATAACATTGTTTGTCTTAGGCTTAACTAATTACTAAACATGATTTCCGTATCCACATAGGAAAAGGCTATGCTGGGTGCATTAGAGTTCATCCACCGTTCATATTTGTGACCAACCTTATAATTCCAAGCTTTTGAAATTAAAAATAAAAATTCGAAGGCTATTCCCTATAATTATTTATTAAAATTAGGCTTCAATTCAATTTGGACAAAGGCATGTGAATTTAATCTTCTATTAAACTTATTTTTTTGAAAGACAAAGGCATGTGAATTTAATCTTCTACTAAACCTACTTATTTGAAAGAATTTTTTGTTTTAGAATAAAAATTGAAAAAAGAATTTCACTAAAATTCTAGTTAGGTATTTAATCGAGTGTGGTTATTTAAAAACATATTTGCGAGTAACCTCAAGCACATGATAATCAGAAATGTGACTATTAAGTATTAGCACGTGAAAAGAAGAGATGAGAGAAATTGTGTCATTCACACACATTCCCTATGTATTTTGCTTGAAATAGGTTACATTTATAAGGAATTTTAGTGTAACTGTTTCCTAAATCAGTGAATCTAAATTTGAATTAATATATCAAACTAGGAGATACTTAGATAATTCTAGATTCTATTCTAACACTTCTACTAAATCTAGAAATGTATTTTTTTACAATAATTGATTTTATTCTATAAATTTCAAAATTTTCCTTTCTAAGAGGATTTGTAAAGATTTTTGTTACACTATCATTTGTAATACAATATACAAAGTCAATTTCCTTTGATTTTTTCTCTTACAAAATGATGTTGTGTTTCAATATGATTTCATTTGACATGATGCACTAGATTATTTGTGAGTTTGATTGAACCTCGGTTATCACATTTGATAACTATTGGTACTTTTTTTGTTCTCCAACATCTTCAATAATCCCCCTTAATCATATTGCCTCACAAGACTCAACCTCAGTGGATGAAAAAGAAACAATTGGATCCTTCTTGCTGCTCCATGACACGATCCCAGATCCAATTCTGAATGCATAACATGTGGTTGAATTTATATCATCGGGATCTGTTGCCCAATCTAAATCTGAATAAACTAACAACTTAACATTAAAATCATCAATATATTCAATACAAAAATTAATAGTTCTTTTCAAATGTCGAAGGAATCTCTTTGCTTCTTTCCAATGACTATAATGAGGCCTACCCATGAATTAACTAAGTATATTGAATGGATATGAAATATCTCTCTTCTTTTTAGTTAGATAATTTAGAGTTCTCACCAACTATGGATACAAGGTATCATTCATTTATTTAGTCGCATCATCACTGTTGAGCTTAATATTGCGTTTTAATGAAGTAGATATTGGTTTACATTCACTCATATTAAACCTGTTAATTAAATCCATTGTATACTTTCTTTGTGTGATTAGTATTTTACCATCTTCTCTCCATACCTAAAGGCCTAAACAATAATGCAACAGACCAAGGTCTTTCATCTTGACAACAGTCTTTTGATTTCTTCAATCAACTCATTTTCATTTCCTGTTATTATAAAATCATCAAGATATAAAGAAATCAAAGAAACATGACCATTTTCATCCTTCTTGAAATAAATATTTGGATCACCTTTTCTTTTAATAAAACCTTGTTGAACGAACAAAGTATCAATTTTCATATACCATGACCTGGGTGCTTGTGTAAGTCCATACAATGACTTCTTTAACCTGCAAACAAGATGCTCCTTATCCTACTTTACAAACCCTTCTGGTTGACTTTAATTATCCATTCATAAAAGATTACTTAACATCCAATTACTGTAGTTTCCAATTATAATTAGTAGTCATTGCAATCATTAATCTAATGGTATTCATCTTAGCTGCAGGTGCAAATGTGTCTTCATAATCAATTCCTTGTTTTTTTGAATAACCTTTTTGCAACCAATCTAGATTTATACTCCCATCAAAATTAAATTTAGATTTGAACAACTATTTTGATCCTATAAGGACTTTATTCTGAGACATATCTTGTGTTAATTTCCATGTTTTATTTTTTAAGATAGAATCATGTTCTTCTTTCATGGCATCCATACATACTCTATGGTATTTAACTTTCTCAAAATTTAAAGGATCTTTTACATTCATAACTTGAGTCATTGATGCATGGTATTTATACCTAACATGTGTATGAGTTTGTCGTGTTGATCTCCTTGGTGCTACATTGCTTTGTGGAGTTCATTCATCCATTTTTGGTGAACTCTGACTACTTGAAGTGTCCATATTGCTTAAAGCTTCATCTTGAACCTTCTTATGATCTTCTTCTTCATTGACACTTTCATCATTGTCATTAGGAAGATTCCATACACCATGACTATCTTCTTTACAACCTTCATCTACATATTCATGAAATAATACATTTTTTCTTGCAAAAACCTTATGTGTGATGGGATCATAAATTTTTAAAAATGCATTTGATTTCCTTGGCATCAAGCTTTCTCCTATCTTATTTAGGAACATGAGAATTCTTTGCCTTAAAAAAATTCTTAGATGGCTTACTGTTGGTTTAAAACCATAAAATCCTTCAAAAGATGTTTTGTGCTCTAAACTCTTTGTAGGACTTCTATTTTTCAAATATACATAAGTACCGATTGCTTTAGTCCAAAATTTTTTAAAAAGATATTTACCTTTTATCATGCTTCGGACACACTTAACTAAAGCTCTATTTTCAACCAAAGTTCCATTTTCCCTCTCATCTAATCCATTCTTCTAAGGAGTGTGTGGCATTATAAATTATTGTTGTATTCCATTGTATTTGCAATATTTGAAAAAATCCATTGATGTTTATTCTCCTTTGATTTGATCAAAGAATATTTATATACCTACCTGTTCATTTTTGTACCAAATTCTTAAATTCTTTAAAACACTCAAAAACATTACTTTTCTTTCTAATAAAATAGACCCAATTATATCTAGTTTTATCGTAAATAGAGATAAGGAAATAACATGCTCCACCAAGAGATATTGTTTGCATAGGACCACACACATATGTATGCACCAGCTCAGGAATTTCTCATTTCCTATGACTTGTATGTGTATACAATTATTCCCTATGTTTTTTTATCTAGTGCACACCCCTCACCTGTAGTATGTTCATTCTTAATATTTGGAAGACCCTCCACCACTTATTTCTTGTGAAGTAGTATCAAATAATTATGACTAAGATGAGAATGCCTTTGATGCCATAATTTTTTATGTGACAAGATTGTTCATGCCAATACTCGATGATTCGTCCTTGTGACATCAAGCTTGTACAGTCCTCCAACTCTGATCCTTGTTGATAAAACTTAGAGTGATCATGCATATCCTTCACAAAACACCGCGACTTAAAAAATTCAATTTTTAAATTTTGATCTACAACAGTGGAAATTGAAATTAAATTCTTCTTAATCATGAGAACATATATCACATTTCGGATTTGTTTCTCCTAACCATTTGGCAAGGTCACAAAAATATCTCCATAACCTTTAATTTGATTTGATCTATCATTTCATATATATATATATTAGAACCATTATTGATCTCATGATAAGTTTCAAGCCAATCTCTAATGCATAACATATGAAATGAAGCTCTAGAATCAATAAACCATGCATAAAAATCATCAGTTTATGTTGATAAATCAACATCAAAAATGAAGAATTTGTGATTTTTGAAATAATCTCTTACCATGACATCTATATCAACATAATTTCCTGAATGATTTCTATATTTTTATTCATCAAATTATTTCTTCCTATAGTCCTTAACAAAATGACCAGGCTTACCACAATAGAAGTATCCATCATTCATGTTTACATTGATATCTCTTATTGGTGGTGTCATTCCTTGCTACGATTTTAGATGGGCCTTTCCTCCTCTATTCCTCTCCCATGTCTTTCCTTTGTATAGTTATTTCCCTTTGACTACTAATTCCAAATTTAAACTCCAAGACATGAAATTACGATTCTTTTAGCATTCTTCCTCTTGCAAAAGAATACTCGTGAATTAATCAAAAGTAGGTGTTTTCTCTGTAGTTCCATGCATGGTAATAAACATAAATTTATAGTTACTATATCTTTGCTTGAAATATTCTCTCCAATATCACCAATCTTACCTTTAAGGTCTTTAATTCTAGAAATAAAGTTACAAATATTTTCAGCTTCCTTATTTTTAATTGAGATTAATTTTCTCTTTAAAAATAATATTGAATTTGTATTAGTTGTTTCATACAAACCTTTGAGTGTATCCCAAGTTTCCTTCCATGTACTACAATCCCCTATATGTGGAATAATGGTATCCTTGATGGAAATTATCAAGAGTACCTTTTCCTTGGTCTCTCTTTTCTCCCAATCCATTTTGTTTGTGGGGGTTGTAGGCTTGGATTCTTGTCCAGATACAATCATCCAAACATTGTATGGTTCCATCAAATTCTACATGTTAAAATTCCAATTCATGAAATTTTTCCCTTCTAACTTAGTTGATTCATTCATATACAAATCAAACAATGTATTTTCCATTTTATAAACTCAACACAACTAGGAAGAACAAATTTATGCAAAAATGAAAATTAATTTCCTTGTTGATTTCTCTCTCTTCTACAAGCTCCATCACGATTCATTAAATGACACATTTACTCTGATGTTCAATTGAACTTTGAAATCTTAACATTTTATATATAACATATATTCAATATTTTTTCTAATTCCCTTCCCATTATGATTACAACGTGTATAAATACACGTAAATGAGTAAAGTCATTCTTGGATCTAAACTGCTCATTTTCCCAAGTAGCTTCATCTTCTGGTAAGTTTTTCATGTGGCAATTTGGTTTAAAGAAAATGTGTAATAAGCTAGCGATACCAAAACAATAAAGTAATCTAAATCAAATATGGGAATTCATAAGACTTAGAAGCTAAAAGGAGACAATGAATATTATGTGAAATATATAATTGAGAACATAATATCAGAAAGAAAATATTTTGTATTAACCAAAGTAGTTTCGACCAACAGGTCTCATCAGTGGTACAAAAATAAATCTTTACAATGAGGTCCTTTTAAGGACTGTGATCAAGTGCATACAAAGGGGAATCCAAAGAGTTAGGAACCCTAACCAACTGAAACGATTAGAAAATAAATGACATACGAAATTCCCCAAAACAGGCACGGAAGCCAAAAAAATCCACTGATGTTGAATCAGTCCAAAACTCAAGTCGGTGGTTGAAAATGGCAAAGATTGTAAGGAAAAACAGTCCAAAAAATAAAAAAAAATTGTCCCCCTCAACCGTTGAGGGATCTAAAACTGTGTTCTGCATAATCGACCTTCGGAGAAAACTTGAGTACTACATTGGAGGGTCCTGCAATGTGCTTCTCATGATGAAGGTTCCCAGATTTCGCAGATTCCTCCAACAGATCAAAGGTTTCATAATGTGTTGTAGAAAAGGGTGATGTTGGAAGAATCCATGGAGTTAAGGGTTTAGAGTGCCCCCAAGGTTCAAAGCTCTAGTATATTTGCAAAAGTTCAACTTCAACACTAGGAGGGGCCTCTTCAACCTAGAGTGTTGAATGGGCTGCGTGCACAAACTTGCTTCAACAAAGCATCCCTTTGATTCCAATTGACTTTGGAGAAGCACACCTGAAGAAAATCCATTAGGTAGCCTCTGGATCTAAGTTGAACATAGAATAACCTCCTTAGCTTGAGAAAACCAGACTTGAAACTTTCTTGAATCAAATATCTCTTTAATTCGTTAAGCACAAAAGCAGTCTTCTGATGTGGAAGATGCCATGAGGAAAATGGAATGTACTGATAAGAATTCAATGGTTTCTGATAGCATTTGGTGGAGATCTTTCCAGAGAGATGAAAATAGGGCCCTTTGAATAGCACGACATCAAGCAGGTTAACACTTGTATCGAAGATACAAGTGGTAATACGAATATTATCAGGGTAGATGGACTGATAACAATCAAGATAAGCCTATAGTTTGACTCTTGAACCTATGTAAGGTAGCTATAGAGGTAGTAGGGGGGGTGTAGAGGGCCCACAATGATAATAGTGGAGGCCATTCAATGTAAGGTGGATTAGGTCCACTATATTATTAAATAAGGCCCACTATGGTAGTTAGATATAATAAATGGGTAATTAGATATAATAAATGTAAGAGGACTTCTTAGAAGGTTCTACTTCTAGAAGATTCCTCCTCTAGAATGTTCTTACGTGATAGTAGTACTATATAAAGGGATTCAAGCAATGTAATGAGATATGAAGAGACGTATTGTATTTGGAGTTGAAGCTCAATAGGAGGATGCCCCCTCGAAGAGGCAAGTGAATAGGAGAGGATCCCTTCCATAATAGGATCCATTGTATGGTGTTGCCCTACCTCAAGGGTTTGGTAATAATAAAGTGTGGTTTTTTCTATCTTGCTTTTTGGATCTATTGTGTATTCAATATTTTTCATGATTATATTTGTAGATCTATTCAGGTTCTTAACAACCTGACCATACCAAAAAAACATCATCAATGAAGTGTTTGAAGAACTACAATTCTGGTGATGACATCCTTCGATTAACTTCCCATTCCGAATGACAGAGGAACAGACAAGCATACACTACTGCAAAGTTGCAACCCAATGTAGTACCTCTGATCTATTGATAATATATTCCTTTGAATTCCAAAAAGTGCCATCGAAGAACAAGCTCATTAGCACTAACCAAAATGTCCACATCTTCAAGAGTGAAGAATTGAACTATACTTTGACTTTACATATCCCAGAGAGCCAAGAGACCTTCCTGAGTGGGGATGCTGGGGTATAGTGATTCCACATCAAAAGTTACCAAAATGTAGTCAGCTGGAAATCATTCAGTTCAATAACTTACAAAAGAGAGAGAGAGTCTGGAAGATGGTTAGGTCAAGCCAATAGAGTGTCCAAAAGCTTATGGTGCATAAATTTTGACAAGGGTTCAAGCATGTAACCATTGTAATAATATATAGGATGACCAATCCGAGGGTTCTTCTGTACTAACCAAACTATTTTCGACCAACAGGTCTCATCAGTGGTACAAAAATAAATCTTTACAATGAGGTCCTTTTAAGGATTGTGATCAAGAGAATACAAAGGGGAATCCCAAGAGTCAAGAACCCTAACCGACTAAAATGGTTAGAAAATAAATGACATAATGGAATTCCCAAAAATAGGCACGAAATCCGAAAACATCCGTTGACACTAAATCAATCCAAAACTCAAGTCGGTGGTCGAAAATGGTACGGATTTTAAGGAAAAACAGTCCAAAAAGAACTGTGTTCTACATAAATCGGCCTTCGGAGCAAACTTGAGTACTACACCAGAGGGTCTCGCAATGTGTTGTTCATGATGAAGGTTCCCAGCTTTCACAAATTCTTCCAACAAATCAAAGGTTTCAGAATATGTTGTAGTAAAGGGTGAAACTGGAAGAATCCATGGAGTTTAGTGTTTAGAGTTTAGAGTTTAGAGTTTAGTGTTTAGATTTTAGAGTTTAGAGTTCGTACTCCTAAGATACCTTCAAGAAGTAGAATTAAATTTCCTTCTTCATCTAAAAGAGGAAAATCTATTTGTATATGGATGGTAGGACCCAACGTTTTCTTCAAAAACAAACCATAGAAAATGCCACACAAATTCTGTTTATTTGGAATATCAAGGGTGTAAACAACTTGATCGATTATGTTTCGAATATTATAGGGTACATAAAACTTAGGATCTAGTTTTTGTTTCTTGTAATTTTTAAGAGAATGTTGTTGGTAAGGTTGTAGTCAAACAAATACCCAATATTCTATCATAAATTCTCAATCGGTTCTTCTTTTTATATCTTGTTTTTTGATTTAGTTCCTTTCTTGTTCGAGGTGAGCTTTAAGAGTGTGTAAAATTTCATCTGATGTAGCTAGATAGTATTTCACAACATGGCCTTTGGAATTGATAACATATTTCTTAACTGAGGAAGGAAGATAACCATATAGGGCTTCAAACGAGGAAAATTTTTCTGAGGCATGATGTGTACTATTGTACCACCATTCTGTAAGACGCAACTAATTAATCCATTATGTCTAACAATCATTCATAAAATTCCTTAGATACCCTTCAATGGATTTACCAATCACATTCATTTGGCCATCTGTTTGGGGATGGTAGGAAGTAATCATGGTTAAGGATGTCCCAATTTGATGAAACCATTCTTTCCAAAAGTTTCTAGTAAACTTGGGGTCCCTGTCACTTACGATAACCTTGGAAAATCCATGAATCTTAAAAATATTTTTAACATAGTCATTTGCAACTTGGCTAACATTGGATTTTAAATAAATCCCAACAAAGTGTTTGTATTTGGTTAGTCGATCTATGATTACAAATATACCATATTTTCTTTTACAGGTACCAAGACCAGTAATAAATTCCATAGATATTTCAGGCCATTTTGGGACTATAACATGAAGGGGTTGAAGAAGACCTAGAGGAGAAAATGTTTCAAAATTTCGTCATTGACAGGTGTCACATTTTGTCACATATTTTTGAATGTCAAACCATATATCCTTCCAAAAAAAATATCAGTGTATATTGTAGTAAGGTTTTAAAACCACACATGGCCTGATGTCATAGAATCATGACTTTATCTCAAAACTTAGAGTTTCGGCTTGAAAGATTTGGAAAAAAAATCCTTTTTTTTCTACCACATTATGTCATTCTTCCAAGTGAATTTAGTATTTGTAGTTTGGTTTCTCTCAACTTCCTCTATTAGACTCCTTATCTTTGGATTTTTGACATACTCAGTTTTATCTTCTGAGATCCGTTTGGGAATGACGATGGAAATAACACATAGTGTAGTGTCACTATTGAGTTTCCTTGATAAAACCACAACAAAATTCTCACTTCCTATTTTATAAAGAATATCGAATTCAAAGGATTGGATTTTTCTCACCCATTTTTACTTCTTTCATTCAAGGTTCTTTAGAGTTAGAAAATACTTCAAGCTATTGTGGTCTGTTTTCATAAGATATTTTGTTCCCAACAAGTATTGTTTCCATTCAACCTAGGCATGCATAATTATCAACATTTCTTTGACATATTTTGATTTAGTTTTCTCCCTTAGTTTGAATTTTAGAATTTCAAATGCGATGGGATTATTATATTGCATAAACAACACCTAATCATGTTCTTGAAGCATCACATGCAAGGAAAAAGGTTTTGGAAAAATCTGGTGCTGTCAAAACTGGGGTGGATGTCATTAACAACTTCAACCTTATAAAAAAATATTCAGCCTTGTCGTTCCATTTAAAAACATATTTGTTCAATAGTGTTGTTAATGGGGCAACAATTTGCGCATAGTTTCAAAAAAATATTCTATAGTACATGGTAAGAGCAAGGAATCCTCGCAATGATGTGATTGATTTAGGGCTAGGAAACTTAGTAATTGTAAGAATATTGTTTGGATCCACCTTTATTCCTTCATCTGATAGGACATGTCCCAAAAATAATATCTCCTTTTGTCCAAAGCTTCAGTTAGATTTGTTAGAAAATAACTCATATTCTCATGAAGGAGTTTTAACACTATCTCTCTGTGCTTGAGGTGTGAGTTCCAGTTCTCTCTATAAAAAAAAAATCATTCATTACTTCTAGGAAGGTAGTCGGAGCATTGGGTAAACTGAAATGAATGACATGAAGTTTGTACAACCCTTCATAGGTACAAAAAGAAGATTTGGTAATGTCTTCCTATTGAATTCTTATTTGGTATTAACTTGATTTCTGGTCAAGCTTGGAGTTCAATATTTAATGCTACGGAGCTCATCCAATAACTCATCCACAATTGGAATTGGAAATTTATCCTTTTGTTATAGAAAAAAATACCACACCTAGGGATTTGTGACATGGCCCAATCTTGTCCCAGTGCTTGTTATACTTTCTCCCAAAAAGATCTCTCACGGATCATTTAAAAAACATGCCCTAAGAGCATATTCACGGTTTTTTCTAGTGCAACACACAAACATCTATGTATTTCCATATTGCAATATGCAAATGCCCTAAGTCACATAACATGAGAAAGAAGTTTTGGAAAAGGAGTTTCCAAAATATAGGGGATGTTGCTCAGAGAATTATAGGGAAGAGAGGCTTGCTAGATGTTGGCAACATAAATTTGCATAAAAGGAAATGACCTCTCCTTATTCCTCCATTATTTTTTTTTATATTCCCAAAGAGGTTTGGTGAGTTGGATTTCGTTGTGTATGGGCAAGGGTCCAACTGAAAAACGCGCTCAAAAACATGGAATTGTTTTATTTTTCACAAATTTCGAGGGCATCTGGAGGTTGCAATATGAAAAGGTGAGGATGTCCACATGTTGCACTAGAAAAACCCAGAAATATGCTCTTAGGGCATGTTTTTAAAATGATTTTTGAGAGAGCTTTTAGTGGAAATCTCTAGCAAGCATTGGGAAAGGGTTGGGCCATTGCACAAATGCATAGGTGTGGAATTTTGTGATCATAATTTTTTTCAATTCTTGATAATAAGTACATAGTATATATGATCCATCCTTTTCCCTAACAAGTATGACTGGAGATGAGTAGGGACTCTTGCTTCGTGTAATAAAACCGCAGTCCAATAATTCTTGAACCAAACATTTCATTTTTGTCTTATGTTGGTGTGATTGCCTATAATATTTTTTTATAATTTGGGCATAACCAAATATCAATTCTATGAATGTGGTCTCTAGAAAGAGGTGGAGGAAGCCCATGAGGAGGATCCTAATATATGATGTTATATTTTCCAATAATTATGTCTAATTTCTTGGGTTCATCATTTTTCTTCTCATCAGTACTTCCCTCTTTAACATAGTAACATAATGAAAAAACTTGGGCCCCTTTTTTAATCTTTATTTTCATCCTATTTGTAACATCCCCGTCCATCCATGCCAAGCCACACTATGCCAAATAACTCTTTCATTCTCTCTATGGAACATACTGTAACATACCTAGTATCCAACTGAGCTATGCCACATAAATTTTTCGAACTGCATGCAATTAAAATATACACACACAGAACTCTTGCGGAAACATATATATAAAATGTAAACAACCAAGTACATATGGAAATGCATAGATTCACACTAAAATAACAGTAAACATATACATGCGGCATAAACAGGAAATACCCATAAAAATAAACACAGTTATAACCTCACATTTGATAACCCATAAAATAAGCACGTAAATAACAATGCAACATGTAAATTTATCACACAATTGGCACTTATCTTGGTAAGAATGTCGCCAAATGCATGCATACCTTCCATGAACCTCCCAGCCTTAGACCACACTATTCATCACTCTCAACAGTGAGTCACCCCTGAGCTGGGACTAAACTCCACCCAGGTAAAGGGATTTCTAACCAGGCTATATGCTCATAGACAATAGAAAAGACTTTGTCTTAGGTGCCAACTCAAACTAACAACCTATAGTCCCTCATTCCCTGCATTCCTATCCCACCCAGGAAGTGTGCCCCTTCTCTGCTCAACAGTCCTTTGGCTGCCCCACTTCCTTTCTGGGCTTCAACAACAGGCCAGACAAGAAGTTTCAGAGCACTGTAGCTGCATTTTAGCACCATTGGGAAATCAATTCCCAACCATTATCTCACCCAGATAATTTCTCATAGGCCTGAAAAACCCCCTCTTCAATATCCCACGGGCCTGACAACTCACTTGTTCATTCCAGCTCCCAAGCTAACCAGATACACCAACACAAAATGGCTATGGATACAAGTTCAGGTACAGTCATGAAGATACAAAAGATAACTCAATGGGTGTGTGCATGCTCATGGATGATTGACTAGATGATTGAATGATGGAAGGAATCATGGGGATAATTATGGAAAAGATGAAAAAATAAACTAAGTCCCAACAATATGTATGCATTTTCCCAACTTGACACTTTTCATGTTGAGAGCTACTTTTTCCTACTTGTCCCCAACTTTAGAACTTAGGATAAAATAATTATGCATACTTTATGATTTAAGAAATATTAATATAATATTCCTTTTTGGCTTGAGCTCCCTATATTATCCCTTTTCCCTAACTTTTAGCCCCCACCCTTTCCCTAACTAGTGGAGTTTAGTCCCACATACTCTTTTATCATGGTCAGTCTATTCGCAACGGTGTATTTTATATTAATTATGAGACATATATAAAAATAAGCACACTAGCCTTTAACATCTATGATCTCCAACCTAACTAAAACATAAGCATCCTAGCTTATAATAACTACCTCACCATCCTATAAACGCAACATATATTCAAAAGGCTCCCTGGCCTCAATATTGCACACACTCAAGTTGTTGCGTGAGGTATCTAGGAATGTGCACACTTCATCATTTTACTGCGCAGTACAAGCGCACACTATGCCATGAAATGTGCATACAAAATGATATCAAACAACTCACCAACTTAAGTACATTTTCGTTTACATTACCATTGGGTTCAGCCTATGGATATTACAATCCCCTCCCGTTATTTATGTGTTGTCCTTAGTGCATCATGTACCCATATACAACAAAATTTCAAAAATCTTCAAAATGATGCGGGTATTCTGCCCGCATTGCATCCTCATGCTCCCAAGTAGTGTCCTTGGGACCGTACTAGGTCCATTGGACCTTTACAAGCCCTACAACTCAATTCCAAAGCTGTTTGATTTTCTAGTCTAGAATGCATACTGAATGCACTTGAAAAGTGCCTTCTTGCTTGTTGGCAGCCAACCCAATTTTTTTGATTGCTCTCAAAAAGATGCCTACACCCCTTATTCCATCACGACAAATTATTGTCGCACCGTGCTTCTAGACATTCGTCTCATTTTTGCGACAATTACAATTTGATTTCGATTCAGTTTTCACAACTGCAAGTGTGAAAACACCTCTTGCGTTGCTTAGACTGCCGTCGTCTTTGGTTGATTTGCTGAAATACACTTGACCATTGGTTTATCACATGATTGCTAAAGGTTTTTTCAAACTTATGTCCCTGAGCATTATCTTACCCTGATTGCGCATTTGGATTTGTTTGATTGCTAAACCTTTGGGCATAAAATTTATTGGTTTTGTTCTGATCTTATGAAAGTTGTAATGGATTTGGTATTATTGCTTTTATCCTTATTGCTATGAACTTTCACTCAGTTATTATATGAAGAATTTTGGACCATAATGTTCTAAGACTTTGGACTACAAGCATTTTAATGTGTAACGAATACGTTGGTAAGTTTATGAAGTCATAGCAATGGTTTGAAGGCACATGGATTAATCATATTGGACTTTACAAATTAATGCTTGGTGTATTATTTGGAAAGTGGATAATACGTTGAATAATTCATAGTCCCAAGCTATGTATCAACATTAAACCTTGTGGTTGAACGATTGATTGACACGATGGATATGGTGTTCGGATTGAACTGTACACTTGGCATGAGTATAACACATGGTATTGACTCTGCTTCGGTTCACTGGCATGTTAATATGATTACACACCTATTTGTTGGCCGATACACATGGTATAAACGATTATGGTTTTAACAAAACTGTACTCGGTCAATTAATACAGTGCGTGGTGGTGGTAATCCCACCACCTTCGCACGTATTGAGTTAATTCCGGTCTATTCGAGCTTTGAATCCATCAAACCTATCGTTTTTCAACTCTGTGCATTGTTTCATTCGGTGTAAACCCTACCATGTACAGAGGTTATGGCTCCTGTCGTAAGGGCCTAACCTAACGGGTGCCAAGCACTGTTGACATTTGATGGTGCGTATAGCGACCTAGAAGAATTCGGGTGGCTTTCGTTTATAAGGAAGTTCGACGGTTTTAACATCACTGTCGCTCGGCAATTTGCACTGTCATTTGATGGCTGCCGAGCCAAAGTTGGAGATGTCCAGCTTGAAATCACTGAACAATTTCTCAGCCTGGAAACTAGCCTACCTGTCAAGGGACAAAAATGTTCCAAAAGTTACAAGGTAAAGGATGTGCTGTGGACATTGTTATTTCGGTCTCGGACAGTGAATTAATGCGATAGAGGTTTACCTGCGAAGATGTTGAAACCCCGCTGGTATGATCTCTTGATGATTATCAAGCAATTCGTTACTTGTGAAGGCAGGTATGGGTTTGTTTTCTTGTTTCATCTACGTTTATTAATGGTGTTTATGGGTTTCGAGCTTAGTATGCCGCACAATCTGCACCGAAGTTTATTCAAAATGGCTAAGAAGTACAAGCGAAGTCAGGCTGACACTAGCCTCTTCCATGTTGGGTTGATTAAAATGATTCTTGTTTACGAGTTAGGGTTACGTCGTGATTCCTGGCACGATTTTCTCAACCGTAATGGCTTTGAGGAATAAAATCCTCCACAGGTGGACAAGCCCATGGTAACCAAGAGTAAGCCTATCCCTGTACCCTACAGTGTTTTGCTACCCGAACCTAAACCCGACTCACCTTTGAATTCGCCTATGGCTGTGACCAAACCGACCGAAGTTACTAAGCCCATAACCCAAAAGACTAGAGCGAAGACTAGTATTAGAAGTAATAAAAATGCAAGGTTGATCTCTCGCATGACGAGAAATAAGCCTAAGATTCCTGCCAAAACAGAGCCTATCATGGTCAACAAGGGATCTGATTCAAGCATTGAACGTTTTCTCGCCGAAGAGGGCTTCTGTGACAAACCTCCTTATGATTTTGTTGAAAATTTACCTCCTTGTCTGCGGGATAACCCTGACTTTCCTGGTATTAAGCCACCTCATGAAACCCTCGGGGAATCATCAAACCCCCCTTCTGTTCAAAAGGTTGCTTCACCTTGCGATCAGTGTGGACTGTGGTAAGAGAGATACTACTTGGACGTCCCAAAATTGCAATCCAAAATTCACGATTTGGAAAACCAAGTGGCAAAGCTCACTGGTCAAAAAGCAAAGGTGCAGCCCAACGATAAGAGTCAACGAACTGTTGGGTCAATCCTGTTCAAAAATGTCGAGTCTGCTACTGCAATTGTCAATTCGAAATTGACATAGCTTCAGCAACTGTAATGGTATAACTTTCCCTCTTTTATATGGCGTGATCGTAAGCTCTGTTTACATGGTTGACTTGCTCTGTCATGCATAAGTTTTGATTATCGATTTTTGGATTGGTTGTGATTAGATTTAGTTTGATTGACCATAATTTGAATATGTTGTTATTTGATATCTTTTCTATTCTTGAAATACAAACGATATCTCTGTTCGATTTGATTATATCTTGCACGATACGATGGACAAATTGGTTAACTATGCTAATTGTATTTTCTATGTTGGGACCAATCCGTATATCATTTGTTACATAATCAAATTTTGAATGGATAACAATAATAGCTGTTACGATGTGAATTGTATTCCGATAATGAAAAATGTGTTATTCGATTGAGATTACAGAGATGGATTGATTGTATCAAATCTTTTGATTTGTGTCTATAATTAAATTTAGTTATATGCCTGGTTTGTTGACTCTATCAAAACCCTGTTTGTTGACTATGGAGTGATCTAACATGAAGACTGTTGAGTCGATATTTCTGGAGATGATCCGATTACATTGGAAGCAATTCATACATTGTGCTTTTAATTGAATGATGTCAATCTGCTGTTGTGATTATAATTAGTCAATTACAATTACGAACTTACCTGTGAATTATTTGAAACGCAGCGAATGAGAACTGTGGTTGGATTCTATGGATACGGTGATGCGTGAAATCGTAATGGCTTTCTATATTGGCAATGATATGAATCTTATGCTTACCGATAATGATGGTTGTATTTCATGCGATTTGTCTTGTCATTCGTTTCATTCGTGGAACAGTCTTGTTAAGATGTGATGCGTTTTTATACCGATTGGGAAAACAGAGCATCTCTACTCTGTCCCGATTGTAGTTTGTTTGATTTAGTTGGATTTAATCATTAGTAATTTATTGATTATTAATAGATGATTGGATTCGATTTGATTGTATATATGGTCATGTTTACTATCCTAGACCAGCTACAGAATCAAACGATTCTGTAGCTAAGTCTGTAAAAACAATTTTTACTTGTTTTTCGAATAAAACATCCTCCTAACTTGGTTTTTTGTGTTCTATTGCAGGACAATTCGAATTTGCAATGGATATCGTGGGCAGTTAGGGGATGATC
>JASDQU010100725.1:168677-216077 GCA_032191745.1 Picea mariana | reverse complement strand
TAGCTTTTCCATTTTGATGGTTTATCCATCACATACATCCTCAACATATCCTCAATCACTTGATTCACCCTCTTTGTTTGTCCATTTGATTCTGGATGATAAGTTGTACTAAAATTCCAATTTGTTCCAAATCCATTAAATCACTCTTTCCAAAATTTTGAGGTAAATTTTGGATCTTTGTCACACACAATTGTCTTGGGTATGCCATGTAATCTAACAATTTCCCTCATATAAATATCAGTAATGTTGGTTTCCTTGTGAGTGATCTTAACTAGAACAAAATGGGCAACCTTAGTAATCTTATCCACCACTACCATGATAAAATCATGTTTCTTGTTTGTTCTGGGAAGTATAGTGATGAAATCCATTATTACAAATTCCTATTTCCACTCAGTAATGGATAATGGTTGTAGCAAACCAGTTGGGTGCCTATGTGCATCCTTTACCTTTTGACATTCCAAACATATGTCAATAAAATCAACAACCTCTTTCTTCATGCCTGGCCAATAATATTGACTCTTGACAGCTGGAATAGTTTTCTAATATCCTGGGTGCCCAACATAAGGCACATTATGCATTTCTCTCAATATCATATTTTTCAATTCCTAAGAATTTGGTTCATAAATTATGCCCCTGTACATGAGAATTGCATCATTATCTAGCTCGTATTCTTCAATTTTYTGTTGCAAATTACCTTGTTATAATTTTGCCACTAATTCCTTGTAATGCAGAACTAATTTGGTAGCCTTTATAGTTCTGTCTTTGAAATTTTATTGGTACATGCTAATGGTTTTAGCATACAATTCATCCACTCTTCTTCTGATTGCATTAGCCACTTTGTTCTCTTTCCCTTTGATATGCTTTATATCAAAGTCATATTCACTTAAAAACTCTAACCATATGCTTTTCCTAGTATTTAGAGTTGGTTGATCAAATAAATATGTTATACCATTATGGTAATTTATTAGCTCAAACCTTTTCCCCATGAGGTAATGTATCCATTTTCTCAAGGCATGCACTATGGCTGGCAACTCCAACTCATGAGTGGCATAGTGTTTTTCATGTTCCTTTAACTTCCTTGACTCATAACATATAACAAACCCATTTTGACTGAGGACTCCACCAAGTCCCTCTTTACACACATATGTGCATACAATGAAGTCTTCATTTGGGTTTGCAATCCTTAGTATTGGAGCACTTGCTAATAATTTTTTCAAGTGTTGGAATCTCTTTTCACAATCCAATGTCCACTGAAACATCACACCCTTTCTTTGCAAGGAAGTGATTGGGTGTGCAATCTTTGAAAATCCTTCAATAAATATCCTATAGTAGCCTACAAGGCCCATGAATGATCTAACCTCTGTCACATTCTTTGGCATTGACTATTCTCTAATGGTTTCTATCTTCTCAGGATCCACTACTATCCCATCCTTTGAAATTATATGCCCCAAATAATGAATTTTCTTCTCATAAAATGAGCACTTGCTCAATTTGGCATACAACTGATGGTCCCTTAATACTTGCAACACCATTCTCAAATGATGTTCATGCTCTGATTCTGAATTAGAGTATATCATAATTTCATCCAAAAAGACAATGACAAACTTGTCTAAATATTCATGAAAAACACCATTCATTATGCACATGAAAACAACTAGTGCATTTGACAACCCAAATGGCACCACTGTGAACTCATAATGACCATACCTTGTCCTGAAGGTGGTATTGCTGATATCTTCCTCTTTAATACTTACATGATGGTATCCTGACCTAAGATCTATCTTTGAAAATATCTTGGCATCCTTCAATGGATCAAAAATATCATCAATCCTTGGCAGAGGATACTTGTTCTTAAGAGTCACTTTATTCAATTGTATGAAATCAATGCACAATATTAATTTTCCATCTTTCATCTTCAAAAACAAGACTAGGACACCCCAAGGTGACACACTTGGGTGTATATACCCCTTATTCAGAAGCTCTTCAACTTGCATTTTCAACTCCTTCAGCTCTGGTGTAGTCATTATGTAAGGAGTCTTTGACAATGGAGCTGATCCAGGCATTAAATTTATAGAGAAATCAATATCTCTCTTTCGGGGTAGTCATGGTACCTCCCTGAATACATCTTCAAATTTTTCCAAGACCGCATAATCTTCCAAATTTGGAACCTTATCTTTAGGTGTCTCTTCCATATGTGTTGCAAATATTTGACACCCTTTTCTGTAACATTTCTTCAGCTGCAATGCTGAAATTTCTCGGATGGTTATTGCCTTGGGAATTCCCTGCACCTTCCTTAGGGTCCCTTCCTCATCCAAGCAAGTAAAGGCCTGGTTATGATAGTGTAGGATGACATGATGCTGCTGCAACCAATCCATCCCAATTAGATAGTCATAGGAACCTAAAGGGAAGATGTTCAAATCTTCATTGCTACACGCAAGTAAGGATTATTTTAACCTTGTATTTTAATTTTATATTGATATTTTAATATAGATTAATTAAATATTAATTCCCAATGTTCAAACACTCCTTATGAAATACTTCTCCTTCTATATAACTTGACTTTTATTTCTTCCTTTTACTTTATCTCTCCAATAATATTATATATATTTAAAAAAAAACATGGGCCAATATTTTTCCAAAACCATGATCCAAGGAAATACCATGCGCCAATGGTTTACCAAAACCACAAGCCTCTAAACCACCATTGGTAAAAAACAATTACCCTCCTTTTTTCCTTTTTTTTCTTTTTATTTTTTACTTCCTTTCCTTATAGTATCTTACCAATACAATGCGATGTTGGCACATGGGCAGACATGGGGTTCAACGGTACAACAACTCACCAAAAAATTCCTAACTGTCGACCCTTTCGGAAACACCTTCGAAGAAGATGATGTATCACCCGAGGTAGAGGTAGGGGTGGTTGCAAGACTCGGGTGTTTTCAACCTTAGCTGGGACATAGATATATGATTGTACTACTTAATAAATCACTTAGCACCGTCAATTCCTCAATATTCAATCAATATCCACTTCGTTTATAAAACAGGGCTTCACAATATCCACACTAATCTAATGTATTTAAGAACTTAGCATAGATAAATATATTAGATCGAGTAGATTAAGCACTAAGCATGGCCATATCGATCAGATATAGCATTCTCGCATATCATAAACACAAAGCATAAGTAGATCTATCTAAACATATCAAAGAACTTAGCAAATAACGTGTGAACACGTCAAGACAAGGCACAAAGCAGCATAACATAGTATTTGCATGGTTCACCCCCACCCTGGGGCTATGTCCACCAACTCTTCTTCTTTATTGTCTTCATTCAATCGGTTACAAGAAAAGAGCCTCAAAACCCTACTCTGCATAGGACGGAGATTTGCGTAGCTCGCTAGATACTTCTTCCTTGCGTTACATCACAAAGCCTTCCACGATATGTTACAAACACTTTCACTTAGCTATGCAATTCTCTCACAGTAGGCATAAAGGCCTTACAATCCACACTAGCACTTAGTTGTTAGCACTTTGCACAGCTGGTCTCACATCACATAGATGCACTACTTCTTCTATCTAGCCTAAGAATCTATTTATATATACAAAATAGGCCTAAACATGGGTAAACCCATGGGCCGACATCCCAATCCCATTACATAATCCCAAAAACCCAAAAAGGACCCAAAAAGGGGCCGAGATCCCGTGAGCTCTACTTCGTCTTGCTCTCCTCCTTTGACAGGATGTCGAAGTCCCAAAATAGGTCAACATGACTAAAAATATCCAAAAACTTGGTCAAGCACCAACAGGCCCCCAACACTCACCTGTGACTCGTCTTGAGTCACTCTGGTCTGACTATTTCTGCCTCGAATGCCTCAAGCTTGGCTTGATCTGATTCGACTTGTTGCTTTTCTACAACTTCTTTCTCTCCAAACTCCTGGATCACTGAGTCATTCAATGGCCCTTCTAGGATTTGTTCCGTTGTGGTGATAACCTGTTCTAGCTCTACTCCTTGGCTTTCAACCTCTGTAAACAACTGATAGGCCTTATCTTGCATAGGTTGGAGCCATTGAGTTATTTCCATAACTTTTCACTGGATCGTATGGATCTGCTATTGGGTAGTGTGTTTCTCTTGAGATATCTTCATTCTGTCTACAACTGACAGGTCCTTCAGCTACACCTGTAGTGTGTCTGTGTGTTGCTTCACTTTCTGGAGCTACGAATCTAGTGTCTATAACTCTGGTTTCTCAGGGAGGTTCTGATACGTTTGGGCACTGTGTTTAATAAACTGCTTGCACTCCTCAGAAAGAGCCTTCAGTCTCTCAACTGCACTCCTGGCGATTGCTTCCCTTTGATCTCTTGCATCTTGTGGGGTCTCAGGCATTGCACGTAGCTCAAAATCTTCTATGTGTTGTTGTAGTTTTTGAAACACTTCTTCAAGTTGCACTACTTGTTTTGGAACTCTCTCTTTGGCCTTTACTTTGACAACTGTCATAGAGCGAAGTGCTTTGTTGAACCTTTCCTTTACTTCGAGTTGCTCTACGACTGACTGTTCCTTACTTTTCTACAATTGTTCTCTTTCTTCATCCCACTTCCCTTGGAGAGAAAGATTTTCCCATTCTGTAGCACCGCGTTGTTCTAGAATGTCTTCTTGTAATTGTGCTAAAGCCTGGGTGGCTTGCGTTGTTTATTCCTGTGCTCGTCGAAGGAAAGATTTGACTATGTCAACGATTTGGTGGAGTTGAGCTAGCTCATCTCCCAGTTCTGGTGTTTCCAATGGTAGAGGCACAGTGGAAATTGCATAGCTGGATTATAGCTTCTCCTGCACCCCTTGAAGTTGAATCTTAATTCGATTGTATATCTCCTCCTGTTGAGCCTCTTGCTTCTCTTCTATCTTCAGCGAAGCATCGTTTAGTGATTCTACAATGAAATCGAAGTCATCTGAGGTGAGATTAGTCTTCATTTTGGTCTCATGTAGTCTGATGATGAACCATCATTGCATTTCTTCCCATTTGGAGCATCGATTGAATCGTTATAATGTCCCCAATGGATATATTGCTTCAGCATGGCGAAGTGCCATGTGTCGTTGTTCTGATATCCCAGCGAAGCTCCAATTCTACAAATTTTCTTTCTGCGAAGATCCCTCTGGAACCTTCTGCAACTTTTCGAACTTAGTTGTCTTCTTACTTAGCTTTCTATCCTTCATTCTAGTGCGCTTCATCTCAGTATGTCTTTTTCCATTCTGATTCTTATCCTCGTTTGACATAGTCACTGCGTGTTGTTGTTATTCTTTCCTAAGATTCAAAGGTGATCTTATTTGTTTAGGATAAGTACTTCGGTGTTTTGTGGATCCTCTAGTGTTATCTCAGCTTCGATATTTGGGTTTCTAGTGTTAAATAGATTCGATCTGTTGTCTTGTTCTTCAATCAAGTGTGCAATCCTTCTGGCCATGAAATCTTTTAACTCTTGTTTCTTCTGCTCCAAAACTTCTTTTTCTTCCTTTCGTCTGGCTTGATCTCTATCAATCCAAGGTTTTACTAGTAACATGGTAAATGGGGTGTTGTCTTCAATACATTTAATAATCTCAAAATCTTGTTTTGTCGAAGTTCCATTAACGTTCATAGGTATGCGAGCGAGCTTCCCACATCAGTTTATCAGTTTTCCTCTGAATAGTCCTATTCCTTCTAATGAATGGATCATAGAAGGATTCCCTATGGCTTCCCAAGTTATTTCTGTCATGATATTGATCCATAATCAAATCCAGAAGCTTGATAGGGCTCAAAAGGGCTAAAAAATGAAAGTGCTTGGAATCTGATGAAACTAGCGCCATTACGTCCGTCTCATCTTCCTAATTCCGACCATATATTTACTTCATCAAATGGGCTCCGTATGCGAAAGATATCGCATTCTGTTCGAAATCCCAAACAGGTAAAAAGTCAAAGGTCAATTGGTCAAAGAGTCAATGCTGATGTCAGCATGACATCAGCATGTTGACTATGCAGGAGATGACATGGCACTCTCTGGCTGATGGTGATTGGGCAGGTTCACTGACACGGAAGACATGTGGCAGGAAACTGGACCAGTCAATGGTTGACAAGTGGCATTAGTTCGTCAAATGGTGAGGTGCCGCGTGGCCTAGTCATGGGTAGCCACGTGGCACCCAGTCACCTTGTCGGTAGTGTATGTCAATTTCCAAAAATGTTTTGTGGTCATGGGTTTTGAACCCACAACCAACCACCAAGCCTAAGCGCTTTCACATATGACCCAACACCAATCCGCCCATGTATCACTTGTTTAAACAAATGTAATTTAATTTATATAAAGTTGATATATATATTATGGAGGGCGGAAAGGGGCTGGGGCTAAGCCCCAACCCACTGTTGCACATTATGCTATGACCACAGGTAAAGGGGCACGAGCGTGGGAAGTTTTTCATAACCACCAACATGCGAATATAGCACTATTCTGTTTTATTTGGGAGCTGGAACCTTGGGGTAGGTGCACCCTAAGGGTGCGGTCCAATGGATAGAAGTGCATGCGACCATGGATTTCGGTAAAGGGGACCAATGCACAGCCCTTCAGGCTGGCGCTTGGCCATATTTAACTACCATATGACCATTAAAAGGGTGTGTGCACCGGACAAAGGGGGCTTATCCCCAAATATTTGCAAAAGTGGGTTTTTTTTCCAATGTTTTGGGATTTTGTTTGATTTATTGCTTGTTAATAGAGGATTTGACCCATTTTTGGGAGATATTGGGCATTTTTGGAGCCCAAATTTTGGGAGGAAGTTGGGGATGGATAACCAACTTCAGATCTATAAAAACCAGGCCTGTTTGAGGCCATGGAGGAGAGTCAGAGCAGAGTTATGCTGAAGAGAATCCAAGCCAAAGCCATTTTTAGTACGACATTTAGTACATAAGTGACATAACTGCGACATTTAGTACAACACTAGGTAGTGTGAAAATTTTATGTATAACATATTTCCTCCTAAAATCTGAGGTAAAAAGAAAGGTTGATGGCCGAAAATTTTTACACATGCGAGGAATATTGGAATAGGAGGGATGGAAGGAAGTTGTAAGAAAACATAAAACAATATATATATATATAAATCATCCCGACGTAGGCATGCCCATGCTCAGTATAAGATGACTTGAAGCATGGTCGCCAACCAATACACTGTGCAGCCATGAAAGTACTGACTAAGGATATGGCCACCAAACATACAATATGGATCCATATCTTCATGAAGTGATCAATTTGTAGCCACGATATTGTACACATTGGATCTACAATATGACAAAACAACATAGCCACAAGCCAATACAATGTGGATCTATGTGACAGTATATATAGTAGTGTCAAATGATATCCAATCCAACCTGGGAAAATTACATAAAATAATGAGTGCCCAACCCAGGATCTTCATCCTGGTCCCGTAATGGTATGATTCTAGCCATGTGAACAGATGCCTTGATGTTGAACATGGTAGAAACCACTTGATTACCGATCATTAATGTATACCATTAAAAAGTGTGGGGGAAATCATTAGTGATGTCAATGACTCCCAAGGTACCCTAGTACAATCCAATGGGTGTGAATAAATGAGATGAAATCGAACACTCTATGGGATCTTTCGATCAAATGTCAATGATACAAACCCACTGTCGAAAAAAAGGAAACCTACCATTGAGGAATGCAGGCTCCAAGACCTACTAATTTGTTTCTAAGTATGATTCCTAGATAATGTGATAAAGTAAATATGAATAGACTCATCAAAGGAGGGCCATGATGTATCCCTCATCATCAACATGAAAAAAATGTAGTATAGTGATGAATAGTGATGGATCAAATAGGGATAGAATGACACGGGTATGAATAATGCAGAGTGGTTGTGAGGTTGATACTTTCCTTTAACATTGCACGACATGACAATTGAATTGGCAACATTTGAATCGAAAAGGAAAGGATCCAAACCTAATGTGATGATCACCAAAGTGTGACAACAACCAATGGTTCTCTTCAAAGAAGTTGAAATAGTGTGATGATGCATAGAGCATGATGGAAAACAAATGTTCTCTTCGAATGAGTTGAAATAGTATGAAGACACATGGAATTCAAATGACGCAGAGAAAAATAGATTACCCAAATGTACAACATAATGTAGAAAGGTGCCATGTTCAAGGACGACAAACAATTGGTATAACGTTTCAAAAATTTGACCCACTTCCCAAATTTTTCCAAAGGTTTCGAGGGAGGATACCCATGGGTGGTTGGTAATTTTCCCCCATCTTGAGAATATAACGAATTAACTCTAGGATGATAACCAAAGGCTAGAGACATGCCCCCAAAGATTCATTTCATTCACTGACTCTTCTCCTATCACCAATTTCTATATCAAAATAGACTCTTGGTTACTAATAGAAAAATGTTCACCAAAGAGGGACGAAGAAAGAAGATCAACTGACCCAGGTATATGAAATGAAGTTTTATTTATGAGTTCTAATGAAATACTCCACTCAATGGAAGAGGTAGATGTTTCATTTTTTAGCGATCTTGACACAGGAAAAAAACTATCCTCATAAGAATATGTTTCATTTTTTAACAAGATTAACAGAAGAAAATAAATATGCTCATCACCTTTCGGTTCAATCCCCAAACCTTTGTTTCATTTTTTAATGAGCTTGAAAGAAAAATGGGAAATATGCTCACAACCTATGCCTGATCATGGCTTCCAAGTGGAAAATTCTTTAGAAGGAATACATGTCAATGGACCTACCTCTATCATGGCTTCCAGGTGGACAATGCTCTGGAAGGAATACATGTCAAGAGACCTACCTCGATCATGGTTTCTAGGAGATCTTCATTGGATAAAATAATAACACTATGGAATGAATACATGTCAAGGTACACAATAGGGGTAAGGAGATCAGGCTCTAATATCCATATCAAATATATCACCATGTCCACTACTAGATATAAGTAAAAATAAGTCGAGTATACAGTGAGAGGCTCATTTTCATCATGAGGTAAACATTGATGGCCAAAAAATTTTACACATGCGAGGGGTGTTGGAATAGGAGAGTTGGACGAAAGCTACAAACAAACATCAAACAATATATTTAAATCATCCTGAGGTAGGCATACCCATCCTTTGTACAAGATGACTTGAAGCATGGTCGATGACCAATACACTATAGATCCATGAAAGTACTGACTAAGGATATGGCCACCAAACATACAACGTGGATCCATATCTCCATCACACGATCAAGTTGTAGTCATGAGATTGTACACATTGGATCTAAAATATGACAAAACAACATAGCCATGAACCAATACAATGTGGATCTATGTGAAATTATATAGTAGTGTCAAATGATCTCCAACAAAACCTCGGAAAATCACTTAACAAAATGAGTGTCCATCCCAGGGTCTTCATCATGATCCCGAAATGGTATGATTATAGCCATGTGAATAGATGTCTTGACGTCAAACATGGTAAAAACCACTTTATTACCTATCATTAATGTATATAGTTAACAAGTGTGAGGTAAATCAATAGTGATGTCAATGACTCCCAAGATACCCTAGTACAATCCAATGATTGTGAATCAATGAGTTGAAGTCGAACACTCGATGGAATATTTCGATTAGAGGTCAATGATACAAACCCATTGTTGAAAGAGAGGAAACCTGCCATTGAGGCATGCAGGCTCCAAGGTACCGATTGGTTTCTAAGTATGATTCCTGGATAATGTGATGAACTCAATAGGAATAGATTCATTGAAGGAGAACCATTATTAATACCTCAATATTGACACGAATAATGAGGTATTTGATAAGTAGTGATGGATCAAATGGGGACATACTGACATGGGTATGAATACTGCAGAGTGGTTGTAAGGTTGATACTTCCCTTGAACATTGCACAACATGATAATTGACTTGGAAGCATTTGACTTGATGAGGAAAGAATCCAAACATAATGTGATGATCAAAATAGTGTGATGACAACCAAAGGTCCTCTTCGAAGGAGTCAAAAGAGTAATATGACACGTAGAGCATGACGAAAACCAAAGGTTCTATTTGAATTAGTTGAAATAGTGTGATGACATGTGGAATTTGAATGACTCAAAGACAAATGGATTACCCAACTTTACAACATAATTTAGATAGGTTCCATGTTCAAGGATGGAAAAAAACTGCCATAATGTTTCAAAAAAGTGACCCACTTCCCAAATTTTTCCAAATGTTTTGAGGGAGGATACCCATGGGTATTTTCTACATTTCCCCCATATTGAGAATATATCTAAAACTATTATGGGAAATATCACCCTATGGACATGTTGATCTCTCCTTAGTTGGGTTTTATTCAACTAAGATGATTCTAACAAATAGACACTAACATTCCAAACTCAACCTATTCTATTTCTTTACTTGCAAAGAGAGAGAGGGAAAAGAAATGGGAATGGTACATTTTCCCATAGCATGTCTTCGTTGTTCCAACTCTTGAACTCCATATACACACCTATAACATGAACATGAGCCTACAAAAGGGATAGAAAAACTCTCTACCACTACTACCTAATGTTAGATGATAGCAATCCTACTTGAAATACAAGTAGACACATTCAAGAAAGAATGGATAAGATAGATGTATGGAAACAAGATAAGTTCTTTATTGATATAAGAAATATGAACATATTAAAAACATGGTGTGATGCAATTTTTCCTCCATTCTTATCCTTTCCATCCCCTTATTTGCACTGTCAGAATACTCCTGAAGTCAGAGATCAAATGTTTGATACCTTTCATGAACTCCCTTCAACCTTGAGAGGCCTATTTTATATAGGATCTTGGGATGCTTAAATAACATAGGGAATCAAGGGAATTCTTGAGGATATTCCTCCTTAGTTTAGTTGATTTCCCAAAATGGTCAAACTCAAATCCATGATTAATATCAAACCATAACAACCCAAATATCCTCGGAACTATCCCACAGAAAAAGGAGGAATTGGTTGAAAATGTCCTAACAGGAAGGACGTTCCTCTAGAAAGGAAGATATGGCATCTTGGAAACTTACAAATGGTATACCAATGGGAATCCATGAGGGGTGGATGCTCCCTAATCCATGGTATGGGGGCATTCCTCTTCCAACTATAGGTCAAAAAAGGACTGGAAAATTGATGTTTTCAACCTTCAAAATGGGTTTTTCTTCTCCTTAATCGCTAGGGATGATGAAAAATTGTTGTTCCATGGTGTCGTAGTGATGAAACATAAATGCGACACTTAGGAAAGTGTCCTTTTGGAATTAATAAATTCAGTAATGAAATTGTACATAAGTGCGACACTTAAGCAAAAAGCGACATAAGTGGGACACTTAGTATGACACTAGGTGGTGTGGAAATTTTACGTATAATAAAAAGGCCCTTGTAGAAAAATAATATGGACATCAACTTCAAAGATTAGAAAAAAATAATAGAGATGAGTATGTGAACAATAAATTTACAAGTTATTGTACTCCATAGGGCATTCGGATGCAACATTTGTTCCATATACAACACAGAAAAATGGTGTTGCTAAAAGAAATAATCACACATTAAAGGAAATATCTAATTGTATGTTCCAATCTAAAGGATTAAGTATTCATTATTGGGTGGAAGCCATCAATTTTGCAAATTACATAGTAAATATCACTTACACAAAGGATCTAAAAATATAACATTGGAAAAACAATAAACTAACATTAAGCCATATGTAAGCCACTTCTATGTATTTTGTAGTGTGGCATGGGTTCACATTCGTAATGAGAAAAGGAAAGCATTGCAACCTAAAAGTGAGAAGTGAATTTTTGTTGAATATTATGAAGATGTCAAAGGATACCAACTTCTTCAACCTCACTCCAAGGAAATTATTATTAGAAGAGATGTTAAATTTGATGAAAATCTCTTGGCCTATAATCCTAATTTGACGTTTGTGCCATCTTTAGCCTACAATTCATCTTCGATATTTGTGCCATATGTTTTTCATATTCTGGTTTATTCTTGTTCAATTGATGATAGTGAGGATGAAAATTAGCCTCCTCCTTCTCACATTCCTCCATATGAGTCCATTGAAAATGAACCTATATGTGTACCATCGCTTCCGAGATGGGTCTGTTCAACATGAGAAGCAGTTGGTGATCCTTCAGATCAATGTTGGAAACGTTCACAATTCTAGCCATTCTCTTCTTATTTGGCTTAAATCTGAGAGACTTGTGATCCATAAACTTTTCTAGAAGCTTCAGGTCATCAAGATTTGGAAACAACAATTAATGAAGAGTATCACTCTTTAATAGCGAATGATACTTGGGATATTGTAACTCCTCCAAAAGGAAAAAAAATTGTTAGATGTAAATGGGTGTATATAAGTAAGTATGCATTAGATGGAAGTGTTTAAAGACACAAGGCCCTTTTAGTATCCAAAGGGTTCTCTCAAGTTGAAGGCATTGAATATAATGAAACCTTTTCCCCCATAGCTAAAATGAATTCCATATGTCTTGTTCTATCCCTGTCTACCTCACATAAATGGGAGGTCCATTAGATGGATTTTAAATCCGCGTAATTACATGGGGATTTACAAGAATAAATCCACATGGAACAACGTCCTGGCTATTTCCATATTTCATCTAGCCTTATTTTTCACCTTAAGAAATCTATTCATGGTATTAAGCAATCTCCTCAAGCTTGGTATGCCAAAATGGACAACTTTCTTCTTGACATCATCTTTTCTAGATGTGAAATGACATACTTAGGTTTTTTTTATTATTTCATTGACAATCAAGTATTGAAAACTAATTAAGGAATTTTACTTTCCCAGTATAATTATGCTTGTGACCTTATTCACTACTTTAACGTAGAGGATTCTAAACCAACCCCTTTTCCCTTTCAAAATGGAGTCAAAATTGCTACCACCTATGCTACTCCCGAAGTTGATGCCACATTGTACCATCGGTTAGTTGATATCCTCTTATATTTGTCTCATACCCATCTTGATATTTCTTTTGATGTCGGTATTGTTTCTTAGTATATGCAAACACCCAATAAAATCCATTGCAAAGAAGTTAAAAGCATATTTCAACATGTCTAGGGTATAGTTCAGTTTGGGATATATTAGAGTTCAGGGGGACTTCTTTGTTGGTTTGTTTCGCTCATTTAGATTGGGATGATGACCCCAATGATCGAAATTATACTGTAGGTTATGTTTTCATCCTTGGTTCTAGACCTGYCACTTGGGATTGTAAGAAAAAAAATTCTATTGATCTTTCTTCAACATAAGTAGATTACTGAGCAATGGTTAATCAAATTTAATAAGCCTTGTGGATTCAATAGATCCTTTTGTATTTTTTATTCCATTAGTATATTTGACCATCGATTGGTGYGAAAATTAAAGTTCCGTCAAGCTCACCAAAAATATAGTTCAACATCAGCAGGGAAAAACACATCGAACAACACATGCACTTCATCATAAATCACATTTATGATCGAGTTATTGAAGTTATATTTTTCCCTACCAGAGATCAATTTGTAGACATATTCAAAAACTATCTTATAGAAGTGACTTTTTCCAAACTTCAATCTATGTTAGGAGTTTAGGAGGTTGTAATTAAGGGGGGATAGTCTCTAATTCCTCCTTCCTTCTCCTATTGTGTCACCTTTGTGAATCCTTCAATCCTATCCCACATTCTCTTTAAGGGGGGATGTTCGGATATTTAGGCACTTAGGAGTTATTTAAGATCAATTTGGTCTAATGTGTCATTAGCTTAAAGTGTATTTATTAGTGTGTTTCTTTAGTATGCATTTGTAGTCCAATGGTCACACTATGTTCTAGACATAGAGTGATATAATGGCTCATGTTATCCTAGATTTTATTGGCTACATTGATCCATGGATTAACACCCGACTAGTCCACGATCTCTATTTAAAGAGCATGGAGGGATATTTGTCAATGATTGATTATGAGAAACTCTCCTATAATATTTTTCTTTTGCATTAATAAATTTCCTCAAGGGATCACATTGGTTGGGGCCGTGGATGTTTCTCCATTGAGGTTTTACCACATAAAAACATCAGTGTGTCGATCCTTGATATATTTTTTTTTGTGGTCACTAACGATGTCCGTCCTCTCTTAGAATACCCTTTGTTGTCAAAAGAATATCAATATGCTTTGGTTTTGCATGAAAGGTTTGGTACTTATCTAGACAAATGAAACTATTACTATCAGACAAAATTCTAATAGTTCTTTGAGTCAAACTTACATATGAACACAATTTCATAATCGAAATGGTTTCCTTACATGCATGAGTATCTGTCATATAGTCTACATGCTAGAAACCACCAACAATTAGTTACCCAATTGTTGTTGCTCACCATTCACTTCTTACTACTAATCATCAATTATACCTTTCTATTCGTTAATATTTATTGAGACAAATGATCTCATGCACATGTGTAAGGTGTATGACACATGTCCCAATAAGGAAAACATAATTCCTTCAAATTATGTTTTATTACAAAACAAAAACACATTTTTTTTAAGACTTCAAATCAAAAAAATGTAAAATAACAAATTTATACTTTAAATTTCAATTAAAAATATGACACGCCTTCATGAATCAACCCATACATTAATTGTTTAAAAAAGAAAGACAATTTGTTTTAACACACACTAGAAAATTTATATTAAGTAAAAAGGATGAAGTCGAGGCTTACAACATAAATGTACAAAATGGGTATCTTTGCATGATGATGTTGTTCTTAGAACCTGTTGAGTTTCCTCTGAATTAATGAGGTGCAAAGCCTTACAAATATAAAAAACAGAGTCCAAAAGGGATATTATGTTGATCGGACAAACATAAGAGAAACTAGTGCAAGGTTCAAAAATTAAGCTATACATAACATATCTGCTAAAAGTTTAGATATGTAGAGTTTATTCCAAGGATGTGTTGTCCCCATCATTGTTCTCCTTTAATCAATTTGGTTGGTTTAGTTTCCTCTATTGTGTTATGATCTAAAAAGTAGTGGCCAATTGGAATTGAGTCAGTGTGAGCCTATAAAGGAGGAGGCTGAAGGTAATTCTTCTTGCTTCCTTGTTTTTGATGTGCCCTATTGCCAATTTAACTCCCAAACCAATGGTTCGAATGCATCCAAATTATTTTTCTATTGAAACAACATTCCCATGAGAATTTCAATCTTAGTATTGAAGTTTGCATTCTATTTTGTGCAACGCTTCAAGATGAGACCGCAATGAGGTGATTAACTCGTTGAGTGTTCTTTCATGTCGTTAAAGGGAGAGATAGGTGTCATGAAGTTCTCGAAATTACATATCATCTAAGCCAGGAGTTATAGACTAAGGATACCAAATTGAATATACTGCACCAAGAATATGCAAGAAAAACAAATCTTGGCCAGTTCTAAGCAATAGATTCCAAAATTATAATTTCTACAAACAAAAAACAAATCGATAAGAAAATTCCTTTGGTGCACAATTAATACCATACTTTTTCAAAGGAGTTCTGGTTAAAAAAGATGGAGAGGGAGGAACAGATCCAATACACCATAAATATTCTACACCATGTTGTAGAGTTCCCAAGAAAAGCTAGGTGGTGGAGAAGCCGGCAACCAAGAGAAGATGAAACATTATCCCATAGTGACGCCTAATAACTAGAGAAGGGTATTCATTAGCAAGAGAGGGTATCCAATGAAACATGCTTCGGGGGTGGGTTTGTATTATCCACCCTTTCCTTTCTACATGGTTTTCGTAATCCATCCCTCTCATCATTTGTCGAAATGATTCAGGTTCAATTTTTCGTAATCCATCCCTCTCATCATTTGTCGAAATGATTCAGGTTCAATTTGTGAATGATGTAGACTAAGGTATAGAATGGTCATGCCTTTGGTTATTKATATATATAACCCCATTTTTCTTAGTGGCCAAGAAGTGMGTTTTTAATCTACAAAGAAGTGGACAATTTGAATCCTTGTAAAATAGCGTATGTTTCTACTTTATTATTARTCTTATATATATATCGATATTATGAGTTTTTAATCTACAAAGAAGTGGACAATTTGAGTCCTTGTAAAAGAGTGTATGCTTCTACCTTATTATTAGTCATGGCTCCAAAGATTTATTCATAAGTATGAGCTATGTCCCCTTATGGCTATAGATTTCCCCTCCCGCACCTCCTTAGAAAAAAAAAAATACAAATATATCATGCATTATATCTTAGAAAATAAAACATAAATCAAGTTATAAGAGTATAAATTCTTGATAAGTGTTTTTTTACGAAAATGGTTAGATTTTTTTTATTAAAAAGAGGGTTGTTCCAAGGAAAAAGAAGGATTTATATACAAAATTTTAAAATGGTCGTAGGCCTAAAGAAACCTACAATATTACATATGTCACGTCTACTCTTAAATTTTTGCAAATATACCTCAAAACTGCTGCAAATTTTTCAAGGATAGAAAATTTCCAAGAGGATAGATTCTTATATAGGAGAATAATTTTAACATCCCTCCACATTAAATATTTGAGTAAAGTTATTTGGTTGTTATTATTGACTTGTGAATTTGGGAAAAACTTTAATTAAAATTTTTGATCACCATAAGTAATTGATAGTGAAAAGCATTTATGTAAATATATTTTTAAATTTTGTTTTATTTAAAATACTTGAGATAAATTGATGAGATAACCCATCTATAAAAAGAGAAAGACTTTATTACATGGTAAAAGTGAAAGGAGGATAGAAACCACCAGGGTAAAAGTGATTTTTGTCCATGAAGTTAGGAAACAAGCTAGCAAATAGTTAGACCAAGACTCCCAAGAGTTAGGGAGAAGGTTAACTGGAAAAAGAAAGAAAAAGGCTTAAGATGTCTATTATTCTCAGCTTGTTAAGACAAGAGAGAAGAAACAAGTATGGTGTAAACAAGACGTTGTTGAGTACTTGTGCAGAGTTAGGTCTTAGTGGTTCCAAGAAAGAGACAAGTTCTGGAAAATTACCTGAAGAAGGTTCTTGATATTTTCATTTTTCTCGTGAAATAAAGTATTTGGCTCGAGGGTGACCAGATATAGTAGACTATAGCTACTCTAGTATAATGATGAGAAGAACTGGAATTTCTCCTCAATTTAAATCTTGGTGGCTTCAAATATGTGTATCTACTTTTATTATTTTATTTATTTAGAATTATTAATCAAATGTTGAAGATTATGGTTGAATATTATTCTATATTGTTACAATAATATTTTGTTGAAGATTTTGATTTGAAAGTAGAAATAAACAGAGATTTTTGAGTCAATTAATTGTTGCTAACAGTTACAAAGAAAATTTATAAAGAGAAATAATCATAGAACAACTTAATAGTCATTTGTCAACATTTTTCATGTATATTAGAAAAACAATGAACTAATATAAGTAGTTTTTAAATACAATATGAAACTGTAAATATGCAATGTTTTTAAATACAATATGAAACTGTAAATATGCAATGTTTATCAGATAAAGTTTGGTTATGATAATAAGAAGAGATACAGATATTCAGCGTGATTCTGTAGAAACATTTATCATAAAATTTCTGTAAAATAAATAGAATTTATTTTCCTATTGCACAGGGAATAAGAGAATAATATTATGCCAGCAAAGGTATCCATAGTTTAAACTATTTTAATGATTTGCATTAAATAGAAATAAGTGAATCAATTCTAGCATAGCCAAGAGAGTGATGTTTATATCATTTTGTAGCTACATATTTGATCTTGGTGCACGGTAATTTAGATATACACTAAACACTACAGAATTGATTATGACACCTGTCAATTTATCCATAGAGAAAACAAGTGAACCCACAACAGAGGTATTATAAAAACGATAGCATATAATGATTTAGAATCCCTCTACAAATTTACTGGACACTTAACCCTAGAAATCCATGTCGACAGTGGTCGAGCGAGTCTGTATAACTAGCACAACCATATAATTGTGGCTGATCAACGCCGAAAGGTTGATAAGATGAAAAGAATCCTTAAAAGAATATATTACATTTTATTATTGATTAACAAATAAACGGTTGAGTTTCATTTATCTGGTGTTAATATTTTAATTTCTGTTAATCACTTAGGTGGCAATCAGTTAGCTATCAAAGTAATTTTTAAATATAATTAGGTAAATGTAAAAAGTAAACACATAAACGAATGTCTTTATAATAGCTAGTAAGTTAATGATTGAAATCACAGCCATTTATTTTGTGTGACTACTAAGAATATTCCAGCCATATTTAATCTTGTCCATAGAAAACTTATTAAGCACTAAACCCCTATTAAATCTGCCCATTATCAATAGGTATACGCGTTTCAGCGTAAAAATACTTGCAAACTGTAATGAAACCAAGCCAATATTATTGATGGTAATAACATATCAAGAAACCACAAAGAACCCACAGAGTGGCCTGGCCTGACAAGTTGAGTTGAAAAGAATACTTTTGTTACCTTTATAATTCCATCGTGTAAACTATGAGATGGCCAGGTCGTGGGTAACCATATCGATGCTTAGTAGAGATCATCACCTGGTTACTTGATAGGATCTTCCCTTGTAGCAAAAGACAGAACAATAATTAAATGATGGTTAATGGAAAAATAACTCATGATTGAAACAAGAAATTCTAAACGATGGGTTTTACCTGCATAAACTCTAAGAGAATTACCCACGCTAGAGCTTAGACTAGCACAGCCGCGAAACTCGCGGCTGAGAACGCCGAAAGGGCAGACAGCTGAAATCCGTGGCAAAAATGAAACACGCACAGAAAATGAAACGTATAGGCAGTCAGAAAATAAAACGTCTGGACAGTTGATGAAATCTAAATGGTAATCTGAAAGGTTAATCATTTAAACGTGGAAATCATATAGTGCTACAGTAATTCCTTAATATGATTTGGTAAATGTTAAAAAGTAAACAAGGTAACAGATGCATTCAGAAATACAAGGAGGTTATGAAGAGTAAATCACATTCATTGATTTGGGAGGACGACTAAAAATATGCCAGCATCTTCAATTGTTAACCATCAGATTAGAATTTTAGATTAAAAGCTGATTAATTGTGCTCATTGTCAATAGATATACGCCTTTCGGCGTAACTAGGCATAGTCATCACATAACAGTCTTCACATAAATCTAGTCTTGGCCGATAGCTATTTCCCTTATTTTATAGACAAAGAAATTAAAATTAATATAGATGACCGAGTATTTACTGTGACAAGAGTCCTTATAAAGACGAAAAAAATAGGGTAAACACATTACCTTACCCGAAAAATGATGGGAAAAAAAACCAAGATCTTGTTGGTCGACATTTCCATTGAAGAAGGATCCGAAGAAAACCTTTCCATAGTAATTTTTTTTTCCTGCGAGTAAACAAGGAAACACATAGGGTAAATAATGACAAATCTACAAATCACATTTAAAGAGGTTACAAGTTATAATTCTTGTAAAGATTAAAATAAAAATATTTATTCGCCACAAAAGGTTTGGTCGTGGGTGGACATTGTGGCCATCAAACCTCGACACATGGTTTTATTAGGTTGGATATTTGGACATAACACATAATCGATGATAAAATGACACCAGATTATTCAGCAAATAACTTTGAAACTCCTCATCACAAAAATCTGAAAACAGTAATAAAACTCGTAGTTAGAAAGCGGGAGAGAATGTGTATGTGCATTAAACGTTACATAGGATGAGCACAATACTCATCGATGTAATTCTTCATACGAATATACAAAGCAAGGAACATTTGTGATAACCATAGCAGGGTTCTTCCGATCGACACCTACAACAAAACGAAGAAGAGGCAAAGCCTTGGCGATTGAGAAGGAAGCCCGCATTACAACCCGGAAAATATCAGATTTCAAACTAATAAACTAAACTTTTATCTATTATGCGAACATAAAATATTAAGAGTAGTATTGTTCGTCTTAGGATCAGCTAATAATCTTAATGACAACAATAATGAAATAATGATTGATGATGTCATATTTAAAAAAAAAAAAACATTGTCAGTTGAGGTGACCTTATAAATGGTATTAGAGCAGGTTCCAAACATTAGGGCCTTATGGACTCAATCCATTTAAACTGTTGCATTAATAATTTATGAAACTATTGTTGAATTATGTAAACAAAAATCTTAACACAAAATTTGTTGTGCACTAAACATAGACAACAACAGACGCCATGGTTGATGAAACAGGAAAAACAACACCAAGTGGACCTGAAATGTATGTAGAGTTGAACAAAAAACAACCTCAAAAAAAATCATTAGAGCTACTTGAAACCATGAGAAGTATAAAGGTCGAATTGCAGAGTATCAAAGCTGACAATTAAACATTACTAAAATCAAGTAGAGAGCAAGATAAATTAAATTAAATTTTAATTAAAAACATGACTGAGATGAAACAAAATAAGAATGTAGGATGAACTTCTAGTAATTACAAGAAGGAAGTCTCTAATGATGAATCTCATAAGTGAAGAGAACATCTGGGGTTTCGCAATAAAATAGCATCGATGACTGAGGGAAATAGTAACAATAATTTTGAAGACAACACCTTACAAAAGAGATCACCTAAAAATAAGAAAAGGAAATCGCACACAACTAAATTGACTGGTGAATTTAAAAAAATTAGACCACCCTATTTTGATGGGGAAATGGAAGAAGGAGCATAAGCTTGGCTCCTAAACATGGGAAAATATTTCGAAATTTATAATTATTCTGGGAACTTAAGGGCTAGATTGGAAATATATCAGTTGAATGGAAAAGTTGTTATTTGGTGGCAAGAAATGAAAACGGTAAACAAAATTAGAGGCATCAAACTCACTTAGAAAATATTTAAGAAACATTTTAAATAGAAGTACTTAACTGAAAGGTATTTTGATGAAAATGTTAAGGAGTTTCATGACCTTAAGCTAGGACAAATGACAATTGAATATTTGTTACCAAAATTGTGAATATGATGAGGTGCGTACCTTACTTGAGAGAAGAGAAAACCAAGGTACAATGGTTCATGAGTTTATTGCCTCAATCATATAAGGATAAAATTGAGTTCCTTAATCCTAAAACAATGGAAGAAGTAATAAAACATGATAAATTGTGTTATATACAATTTAAACAAAAGTTTGAACATATGAAAACATGGCAAGATAATAGTAGAAATAACAAGTTTGATCCTAGAAAGAAACAATTTAAGCACCCACGCCATGAATCCCACAATGCACCAGTCAAACATAGCAGGTTTAGCGGACATCATCAAAGTGTAACAATTCAGAATAGTAGTAGATCAACAGATTAAGTGAACAAACTAGCCAGATCATCATTGCAATGTTGGGGTTGCAAGTAACCTCACATGTATATAGATTTTCCTTCAAAAAAAAGCATAAATTTGGTAGTGCATAATTTTCAGGAGGTAGTAACAGTTAATGATATGTCAAGATGCAATCACAATATTAATGCGCCCTTGGAAAATCGTCTGGCTGACCATCAGTCTTCCATGGTAGAAGTTGAAGGTAAGATTTAAATCAAATTTATGTCTCTATTTTAATTGACCCTGGTGCAAGTTTAAGCTATGTTTCTCCTATGCTTGTAGATAACTAAAAATTGAACAAAGTAAAACATAATAAGTCTTGGTTAGTACAAGTAGACACTAGTACTAAATCAAAAGTTGTTAAATTGGTCGAACATTGCATGCTAACACTAGATGGAATGGAAACAAGTGTGGATTTGAATATATTACCTTTGGGGTGGTATGATATACTCATAGGTATGGATTGGCTTGAAAATTATGCAGTTGTAGTTAATTTTAAAAATAAAACTTTTGATTGCATGGATGAGCTAGGACATAATAGAACCATTAAGGGAATACCTCATGGTGTGTCAGTGAGGTAGATTTCTTCTTTAGAATTGAAATGAAATGAAATAAAGGGTTGTGAAATATATTTTGTACACATAAATGAAAGTTTAGAAAAGAGGTTTGATCATTTACTAACTAATGATCCTATATTAAGTAAATTTCATAATATGTTTCCAGAAGAAATTTTAGGACTACCTTCTAAAAGGGATATAAATTTCACAATAGATTTGGTACCAGGATCAACACCAGTTTCCAAAGCGCCATATAGGATGAGTGTTCCTAAATGGACTAAGTTAAAAATACAACTTCAAGAGATTTTGGACAAATAGTATATCAGACCGAGTGTCTCTCCATGGGGTGCATGAGTTCTATTTGTGAAAAAAAAGGATGGAACTTTTAGATTATGCATTGACTATCAACAATTGAGAAAAATGAAAATTAAAAATACATACCCTTTACCTCGTATTGACGATTTGTTTGATCAGGTTGGAGAGGACAAAATATTCTCTAAAATAGATTTAAGATCAAGTTATCACCATATCAGAATAAAATATGAAGACATACATAAAACTACTTTTAGAACCAGGTATGGACACTATGAATTCATAGTGGTACCCTTTAGGCTTACAAATTCTCCAGCAACGTTTATGTGCCTTATGAACAATGTGTTAAGAAAATACTTGGACAAGTTTGTGATAGTTTTTATTGATGATATCTTCATTTATTCTAAAACCAAAGGAGGAACATAAAGAACATCTAGATTTGGTTCTGCAAATCTTAAGGGAACATCAGTTGTATGCAAAATATAGGAATTGCAAATTTTATCAGAGTAAGGTACAATACTTACGACATGCGATTTATGTAGATGGAATTATTGTTGACCCTGAAAATTTCAAAGCCATCCAGGATTGGCCATTTCAGAAAGATGTTTCAGATATCAGATATTTTATTGGCATTACAAGTTATTATTGAAGATTAATTGAATAGTCTTCAAAATTGGCTTACCCCATTACTTCTTTGCAGAAAAAGGGAACGTTTTTAAATGGATAGAAAAGTATCAGGAAAGTTTTGAAAAATCAAAACAGTTATTAACTATTGCACATATTATAACCCTATATTTCATAGTATCACCTGGTGATTATAACTTCTTCCTCTAGTCATAATTTGAAGTAAATAATATTTTGTTCTGCAAATGATTTACAAAAAGAAAAACAAAAACAAAAGAAAAGAAAAGAAAGAAAAAGAAAAAGAAAAGGATAAAATAGAAAAATGAAAAGAGGGTATAAAAATAATAAAGTACAAAAAAAGAAGAGAAGATATAAAACCCCATGAAAAATAAATTTGGTTTGACTCATAATGTATAATCATGATCAAAAATTTTCAATTTATGTTGATAGGTTACTGAATAAATTTGGTCGAACAGTTTAATCTTGGCCAAATTAGCTAGTTTAGAGTAATAATTAATCCAAAAGTCTAAGCTAGATTAATAGGTTAGTTGATTAGGTTAGGATTCAGGTTATTAATGTTTATTTCAATAAAAGTTGAAAAGGGATTCTTAAAATACCCTTTGTTTGATTAAATTTGAACATTTTTACCTTAGGAAATATGACCATGGTGTAAAAGTGGGAAAGGGTAAGCTTAGCGCTACCCATTGTATGATTTTATCCTAATTTTACTAATGGATAAGACTTTTTGTCACGTAGCGACTAAAGGTTGCACAATTTTCATCAACAACATCTAGTAGTGCCCATATCGAGGGTCCTCAGAGTATTTTGTACCCCCCCGACCTTTCTACCTTTAATGGTGGGGGGGGGTTCTGGAAAAGAGGATTCCCCCATGCTAGCCCCAACTTACGTCTCACTCTCTCATAATTCTGGACACCCCACCGACCTTTCCTCCTTTAATAGTGGCGGGGGGGGTGTCCGAAAAAGCAGTTTCCCCCACATTGGCCTCAACTTACATGTTACTCTCTCAGAATTTTGGACGAACCCCCACTCAAATCCACTTACCACCTACCCCCCCGTCCGAAATCCTGTCAAACCACCACCCAATATCGCCCACCTCACTCTGCCACTGTACCCCACTATCACTTGTCGCACGTCACACCCCACTTACCCGTTAGTTAATCAATGCCCTCCTCGTGACCGTTAATCGCCCATCATCATCCCATGCCATAACAAACACCTCCATTGCACTGTAAAACCCCATTTATTCACCACTGTGACATTATTTGTCAATGCATACATTGTGGACATCGCACCAAAGTCAATTTTCAGGCCAACTGCCACAAAGGTTCACTATCAATAGGTGAAATTAACCCAGGTAATTACAGTCCACCATTAATCCACCTTAAAATTATGTTAGTCATGGCCCCCAAAGACAAATCCACTGAGACGTATGAGAATCAAATTCTTCCCCCTCCTGTCAACCTGGATCACATCCCCCTGGTAGATAAGGATTACAAGATTACAGAGATGAAGTGTGAATTCAACTTCTTCGAATTACACTTATAGCTACAAGATATCTTTCTGGATCAGAGAGACGAAATATGACCCTAGGAGTCCAATTTTCCTCTGTACATGTTCCCTCATACCTTCCACTTCCCTGAATTCACTTTGAAATTACAAGCCCATTATCTTCTCGGCCAAAGGGCCATAGTTTCCTCTTTTGGCAAAACCCTATTCACCATTAACCCCAATTCCATTAATCGGATTTTACATATCCAAAGAAGAAACCCTACAATCACATTTTCCATCGAGTCCCTGAATGACATGTACCAAAATCTCTTCTTTCCCCAAAGAGCCCAAATTTTTGAGATCTTTTTGTTAGAAGACGCTCAATTTCCCAAGAAACATCCTCCCTATCCATCCTCCATTTTATCTATTAGGGAAACCCAAATTATTTCCATTGTTTGTTACCTGTTAGGATACTTCTCATATGAATGGGTTGATGAACCTATCTTAGGTTTTTTGTCCATTTTTTCCACATCAGAAAAAGCCATAGTTCAATTTGATTTCAGACAGTTTTTGGCTGATAACATACATGATCATCTTTTCATGTTTTCAACAAAAGGAATGTTTAGATATTCGTCAGTGTTGGTGTATTTATTCTTGATTTTTTAGTTAGACATGTTTCCATGTGATTTTCATAAATTGGATCAGGAAGGAAACCCACAGTCAGTAACCTCATAGACCTCACTAGTGAGGAAAAACTCAACTAATTTTAGCTTCAAGGATTTCATTGACCATTTTTATCACCCAGTGGTTTGCATGCTTTGTAGCAGAATAAAGCCAAGGATCAATGAAGAAGTTCAGAGAATCCTTCACCTCTCTAATCTATCCAAAATAAGAGATTGGTACTTATATCAAAAGCACACTCAAATAAGAGTGTATGGATGTGAGTTTCCACCATATAGACTGCCATAATATATCCCGGATAGGGTCGTTGCACTAGAATACATTAGGCAGATAGTGAACTCTGATGATATCCATTTTGTTTCAGTAAAGAATAAACAAAAAATCATAATCAAGACCCAAATTGTCCCTTTCATATGCAACAACTGAGATGCAGGAGAAGAGGAAGACAACCTCTTGAAATATATGAGTTTCACTCAAAGTTTCACATGGAATTATGACCCATTTGGTGTCATCTCAAAGATCGGATTCAAACAAAGGAGCACTCCTTATGCTCACATAGGGAAGCTAGGCATGGAGAAGTATCTGAACCAAACAAAATGGCAAGAGAACACATTGTTGGAAAAAGAAGAACAACATCCCCCTATTACTGCTTTGCATATGAACACACCTCAAATACAAAGAGAAAAGAGAGAAAGGAAAGAGGTTTCCCCTTTAGTCACAAAGGTTTCAGCTGAAGACGTCCAAGTCTATGGAAAAAGGGCCAAAATTAGTCACACACCAGACCTGTGATGCAGACCCCCTACCTCGGTAGGGTCCACTGACCTCCCCGTCATTGGATCATTCAAATCTACAAGCTAGAGCAGCTCTTCAATTCCCTGCTGGAATCTCACGAACAAATCCATAGGTCCTTTTAAGAAACTGGCCCTACGTGACTAAACACCAAGCGTGAGCCTCACATCCACACGACCACGGGCTATGACTGCACGCCTACACAAAAGGTGTTTCGAKACTTCTCATGTTGAGGTTTTACATGTGAGCCAAACCCAATACTCATGATTTCTAAAATCTTGAAATGGGCCTAGAAATTACTAGATTMTCCCTTAGCTCCCGTCCATGTGACCACTCTCCATGACCACATACTTAACCAAAAAGGATGTGTCATGTTTCATGATTTTGAGACTTCTATGTATGAGCCAACCTTGACTCTCTGAATCCCGAAATGTCAATATTTTGAAGCACCAAACCAACAGTCACGTCTCTCTCATGATCTGACAACTCAGATCTATTCCTTTTTTTTTCGGGACTTCGCATTTCATGAAGTCAGAAGATTGCTCGTCTCCCTGCTCCCGATTCTTGATATCCTGAAACTCTAAAATTGTCCTTGGACAATAAACGGTCCAGATCTCTCCTTGATCAAGGGTTGGGATCTTTTCGTGAGTTCATGTTTTGCGAGCTTTCACAAATTTTCTCTTTGACTTTTCCCTCCTGCGAGTCAGCGAAATATTGATCAGCTGCCACCTATTTTCTGACGATGGATGATCCCAATGATTTCAGGACCTCGTGAATTAGCAAGTCGTCTCTCCTCCTATGCTCTCTAAAGGACTAAAACTCATGCACTTCCTCCATATCCAACGATTGTTGATTCACGTGCTTCCAGATCTGACGGCTCATGCTTGATCAATCAGATGATTGAGATTCCACTTTGATGTTCTGGGGCTCCAGACTTTGGGAATCTCAAGTTTCAAATCGCTCTCCCTCCTAAGCTTACAACAACCAACTATTTTGATTCCTCCTAGCGATCCGATGCTTGGTCTTCGACTCCAGTGATCTGGCGATTCAGATCTATCCCACTGATTGAATGGTCGAGATTCTATTCTAGGGTTCCAGACTCTAGGAATATCAAGTTTCAAATCTGATAGCTTATCTCTCTTTTGTACGTGAAGTGCTAAAATGTGTGCACCTTCTTCTTATCCGACAATTGTTGATCTTCTTCACTATGATCCAATGATCATGGTCGTTCTTCCTCTTGAACTCTTGATATCTCTCAACCTTTTAATATTTATTCACTTTCTCATGATTTTGAATAACTCGGTTCGAAGGATTTTCTTGAAAAGAAAATGTTTCTCGCTCACCTAGCGTTCTCCTACGCTAGTTCTTCGAAGCTTGTTGGATTCTAGATGTTGTGCACACTTTGCACCTAGTCTGAGTTTCTATGATTCTCTCTAAACTTGTGTAATTCAATCTGAGACTCAATCGATGCACTCCTTGTGTTCAATATGCACACCTTTCATACAAGTATCAGAACAGAAATGAGTGAAACTCAACCAGCTTCGTCATGAATTCATACAGTTAATCTCTCCAAAAAATCATACATGAACGAACTATAATAAATCATATACACAGAATAACATTCATTCAATCCCACATGAAATTAAAACAGTCCAAGAATTTCGGACAATTTTTGTTTGTTCTATTCATTCATGAAAAACAAAATAGATAGTGTTTCTGTTACTCTACTCTGCTCTACTAATCTCTCTAGTCTTTCTATCCATTCTCTTCTCATACATCTACATATGTTACAATGTAACAATGAAAAACTATCTAAGGACTGCTCCACGAGATCTCTCGTCCTATTCTGAAATCTATTCTATCAAATTCATAGTTGTTACTTACTTTGTCCCATTAAAATAACTAATAGTTATTACCAGATAGATTCGACACTATATATCTGCAATTTCTTACAGTCCTTCAAGACTTTACAATGAAGTTACATTTTAAAATTTTGTTTACAAAAATATCTCAACAACTGATTAAATTTTGAGTTAAATGCTTGATTTGAAACTCTGTCATTGTTGAGATGTAATTCATCTGCCTCCACACGTGCATTGTTGACTTTGAAGGTGATGCTTCTACATCATACTCCTCTGATAAAAACTTTCATGGACTCCTGTCCATGAGTTCCTGCATTATCTTTCTATGCTTCAAAATATCAGGTTCTATAACCCAACTGGCATCTTCCATTGGTTGGTCTTTCCACTTCACTAAGTACTCAGGATATGTCTTCCTCCTAGTTTTCCTTCCATCCCTCTGTTCAATAATTTTCTCCATCCAAGGTTTTTCTGTTGTGGGAAATTTCTCTTCCCATTCAATTTCTTTCTGATTATCTAATTCTCCTACTTCGTCTCTCCTGTAAAGATACAAGGATGCAACATTGAATATCGACGATATCCCAACATTGTCTAGCAACTGAATCTCATAAGCATTGGCTGCAAATTTTCTGAGAATCCTGCATTGTCCTATATTTTTCATCTTTAACTTGTTGTGTGCTCCCCTTGGGAATCACTCTTTTCTCAAATGAGCTAAAAAATGATCCCTAGCTTCAAATTGAACTTCTCTCCTCTTTTGATCAACTCTTCTATTGTATTTCTTACTAATGTCCTGTAGCTTCTCTCTGACTTTGTCATGAAGTTTTTGCAGCTCTGATGCAAAATCCTCTGCTCCAGCACTTATGAACTCATCTTGATTCAAATCTCTCAACTTTGTAATCCCTCTTGGTTGTATACCATACACAATTTCAAATGAAATTTTTCCTGTGCTCCTGTTCACTGAATTATTGAATGCAAATTCAACTTGTGGCAAAATCTAATCCCATTGTCGACCTTGCTCAATGACTAAACATCCCAATACGCTTCTGATACTTTTGTTTACTACTTGATTCTTTCCATATGTCTGAGAGTGATATGTTGAACTAAAGGAGAATTTTGTCCCCAAACTCTTCCATAGATTCCTCCAAAAGTGTCCTACAAATTTGGAATCCCTGTCTAAGACTATGCTTCTCGGCAATCCATGTAGTCTCACTACTTCTTTGAAAAACAAATTGGTGATGTGTGTAGCATCGCTTGTCTTCTGGCATGGTATGAAATGTGCCATTTTTTAGAATCTCTCCACTACAAAAAATATGGAATCAATCCCTTTTTGAGCTCTAGGCAATCCCAAAACAAAATCCATACTGATTGCATCCCACAACCTTTATGGAATTGGTAATGGCTAATAAAAACCAGTGTTTTGTTGTCTTCCTTTTGCATACTGACAAATTCTGCATTTGTTCACAAACTTTTTCACTTCTGCTCTCATGCTTGGCCAATAATACGAATTGCTCAGCTGCTCAAATGTTTTATCGTGACCAAAATGTCTAGCTAAACCTCCATTGTGTATCTCTTTCAGCTGGTTGTCTCTCACTGAGCACTTCGGAATGCATAATTGGCTTCCTTTGAATAGTAATCGATCCTAGATCTAATATTTATTCCATGGGATTATGTCTCCAAACAAAGGATTCTTGCATGCCTTATAAGCTTCTTTGAAATCTGCATCTTCTTTATACATCTTCTTGAAGTGTTAAAACCCCAAGGTCTCCACTTGGAATTCATGTACAATCAAAGTCCTCCTGCTCAAAGCATCTACAACTTTGTTAGCAGTTCCAACAATGTGTTTGATAACAAAAGTAAAATTCTGCATAAATTCTACCCATTTTGCATGTTTATGATTCAACTTCTCTTTCCTAGTAATAAATTGCAAAGCTTGATTATCACTGTACAAGTGAAATTCTTTAGGAATTAAATAGTGCCTCCATTTTTTCAAAGATTGAATCATCGCATAAAATTCCTTGTCATACATGGAATAATTCTGTTTGGATTCATTCAGTTTCTCACTGAAATAAGAAACCAACCTATTGTTCTCACTCAATACTGCTCCAATAGCTAATTCATTTACGTCGCATCTCACCTGAAATGTTTTTCCAAAATCTGGTAACACCAGAATTGGCTGCTCTATGATTTTCTCCTTCAACACTTTGAAACTTTTTTCAGCTTCCGCTATCCAACTGAAGGACTTGTGTTTCTTCTTCACTGTGTCCAGCATGGGTGCACATATGCCAATGAAATTTTTGATAATTTTTCTATAAAATCTTGCTAACCCATGAAAACTTCTTACCTCAAATATGTTTTTCGGCGATGACCATTCTTTGATCGCTCTCACTTTTTCTGGGTCCATATTCAATTCATTTGAAGAGATTATGAAGCCCAAATATATGAGCTCCTTCTTCCTAAAAGAACTCTTCTTTAGATTTATCAGCAATATCTCTTACTGCAACCTTTCCATCGTTGATGTCAAATGTCTTAAGTGTTCTTCCTTTGTCTTGTTGAAGATTAGTATGCCATCCAAATATACTATGACAAATTTTCCTATGAATTCTTTAAACACTTCATTCATTAACCTCATAAATGTGATTGGTGCATTTGTCAACCAAAACGGCATGACCAACCATTCAAACAATCCTTCATTTTTCTTGAATGTTGTTTTCCATTCATCTCCCTCTCTATTCTATATTTGATCATATATGCTCTTCAAGTCTATCTTGGAAAAATAACTTTCTCCACTCAAACAATCCATCAAATCATCCATCCTCGGTAAAGGAAATATTTATCTAATGGTTATCTTGTTTATGGCTCAGGAATCTGTACACATCCTCCATCCTCCATCTTTCTTTGGGATTAATACAGTCGGTACTTCACATGGGCTTAGGCATTCCCTAACTAACCCTTTATCCAACAACTCTTGGACTTGATTTTTGACCTCCTCATTCTCTGTAGGTGTCAATCTATAAGCTGCTTTGTTTGGTAAACTAGATCCTATAATAAGGTAAATATGATGGATTATACTCCTAATGGGTGGCAATGAGTGTGGTAACTCATCCACTACTATATCAACACATTTTTCTAATAGTTCCTGGATTTCTATAGGCAAGTATTCTACAAAAGTATTTGTAAGGATAACTCTAGGCTTTCTCACTACAACAAATTGCATTTCTTTCTCCTTCTTGACATCGTTCAATAGCTCCTTCCCACTCATGAGAAGTATACTTGAACTAGCTTCTCTCTTTTTCTCTTTGTCTTCTATGGGTAACAACATATGTGTCCTACCATTCCTTTCTAAGGTATAGGTATTCTTCCTTCCATCATGAATAAATTTTTAGTCATACTTCCACGGCCTCCCCAATAAAATATTACAGACATCCATAGGAATTACATCACACCATATTTCATCCTTATAACCTCCTATTTTAACTTCAACTTGGCATTGTTGACTTACCATGACTTGATGTCCTTTCTACAATCATGATACCTTGTATGGCTTTGGATGTGCATTTTTATTCAACTCCATCTTTTCCACCATCTCCATGGATACTAGATTGTCAGTGCTCCCACTATCTATGATCACCTTGCAAACTTTGTCTTTCAACTTGCAAGAAGTTCTAAACAAGCTTGTTCATTGAACTGGTTCCTCTGGTTCCTTTTATGGTTTAAGAAGGATCTTCCTCATCATGAGGTTTCTTCCTCCTTCTGTTGCTTCTTCTTTCACATGTTTCTATGCTTCGACAATGTGTGCTTCTCCACCTCTTTCTCTCTTTCGCTCGCGACATTCCCAAGATTTGTGTCCTTCTTTTCCACAGGTGTAGCATTTAACCATGCCTCCTCTGGGTCTTCCTCTTCCTCTACCCCTGGAAAAAGAAATTCTTCCTCCATGTTGTCCTTCTTTAGAACTTCCACCCTTCTCATGGTGACAATGTTGTTTGTTAGCTTCAGGCTTCAACTTCTAGAACTTCTCTCTGTTGGTTCCCTTGCCTCTTCTTTGTTGGATTTTCTTTGCGGCCAATTTTTCTTCAGCTTTCAAGGCTTCTTGATAAGCATCCTCGAATTTACTAATCGACATCATGCTAATATCCTCTTGGATTTCATATCTTAGTCCATTGATATATATGGTTTTCTTTTCATCTTCATTCTCTTTATGTCCAACCCTGATGTTCAATCGATAGAATTATTCAATGTACTCCTTCACTGATAAACCCCTCTATTCCAGGTTCTACAATATTCTGTAAATATTGATTTGGTATTCCTTCGGGATAAATTTGGCTTTCCACTTAGCTACCATCCTATTCTAGTTTTTAACTTTTTTCTTACCATTTCTCCTACGTTCGACTTGCAGTTCATCCCACCATAACGTTGCACGAACTTTCAGTCTTGTCACTGCATGCTTCACCATATTGTCTTCTTCAATATCTTCGTAACCGAAGTATTTTTCCATAGCACGTACCCAATCTAACAATTCTTAAACTTCTAAATTTCCTTCATACATTGGTACCTTTATTCTTGCTCTGGCTCCTATTTTTTAAACATCTTTTATCAAGCGATCTTGCGCAGCATCCTCTGCTACATTTTCTTCTCCCTATGCTTCTTTTTCACTCTCAGCTTCACTGATATCACCAACGACTAGTGTTATTCTCTGTGTTGTATCCATGGCATCTAATATCATTTGGATTTGCCTCATTTCTTCCTCAATTTCTGCATTCGCTCTACACCTTCTGGGTGGCATGATTTTTCACTACATCACCAACAAACAAAAATTAAATTTATTTGATACCACAACTGATACCAACTTCCCTCCTTTCTCCTTTTTTCTTCTATCTGCAAACAAATTTAAAATTAGCTCTGATACCACCTGATGCAGACCCCCTACCTCAGTAGGGTATGTTGACCTCTCGGTCACTAGATCGTTCAAATCTATGAGTTGGAGTAGCGCTTCAATTCCCAATTGGAATCTCACAAACAAATGCATAGGTCCTTTTATGAAACTCTCCCTATGTGACTAAACACCAGGCGTGAGCCTCACCTCCACATGACCATGGGCTGTGACCACGCGCCTACACAAAAGGCGTTCCGAGACTTCGCATGTTGGGGTCTTACATGTGAGCCAAACCCAATCCTCATGATTTTCGAAACCCTAACAGAGGCATAGCACTTGCTATCTCTTCCCTTAGCTCTTATCCATGTGACCACTCACCATGACCATAGACTTAACGAAAAAGGATGCATCATGATTCGTGATTTCAAGACTTCTACGTATGAGCCAACCCTGACTCCTCGACTCCTGAAATGTCAATATTTCAGAGTGCCAAACCAACGATCACATATCTCTCATGATCTAACAGCTCATATCTATTCCTTCTTTTGTCGGGACTTTGCATTTCACGAAGTCAAAAGATCGCTCGTCTTCTTGCTCCCGATCTCCGATATCCTGAAACTCTGAAATTCTCCCTGGACAATCAACAGTCCAAATCTCTCCTCGATCAAGGGTTGGGATCTTTTTGCGAGTTCACATTTTGTGAGTTTTCAAAAATTTTCTCTTTGACTTTTCCCTCGTGCGGGTTAGCTAAATATTGATCGCCTGCCAACTATCTTCTAACGATGGACAATCCCAATGATTTTGGGACTTCCCAACTTTGCAATTCATCTCTCCTCCTGTGCACTCTAAAGGACTAAACCTCGTGCACTTCATTTGGATCCAACATTTGTTGGTCCACGTGCTTCCAGATCTGACGACTCATGCTTTATCAACCGAAAGATTGAGATTCCACTTCGACATTCTGGGTCTCTAGACTTCGGGAATCTCAAGTTTCAAATCGCTCTCCCTCCTGAGCTTACAACAACCAACGAATTTGATTACTCTTGGCAATTCGACACTTGGTCTTCAATTCCAGTGATCTAACGGTTAAGATCTATCCCGCTGATCAGATGGTCGAGATTCTATTATGGGGTTCTAGATTTTGAGAATCTCAAGTTTCAACTCAGATAGGTTCTCTCTCCTCTATACATGAAGTGCTAAAACTCATGCACCTCCTTCTTATCCGACGATTGTCTATCTTCTTCCCTATGATCCAATGATCCTGGTCATTCTTCCTTCTCAACTCCTGATATCTCTTCTCCTTGGAAAATTTATACGCTTTCAAAGGTTCCAACCATTTGTTCTCCTGACGAATCCGTCTCTGAAATCCCGTCAGCACTTGGGAAAAGTGTTATCTCTTATGATATTCTATCCTTGAAAGGATTTTGACCTCCCATGCACACCTTGCATTCGTGGGATTTCAAATAACTCAGTTCTAAGGATTTTCTTAAAAAGAAAATGCTTCTCGCCCACCTGGCATTCTCCTACACTGGTTCTTCAAAGCTTCTTGGCTTCTAGACATCGTGCACACTTTGCACCTGGTCTAAGTGTCTCTGATTCTCTCTAAACTTATTTGAGCCAATCTGAGACTTAGTCAATGCACTCCTTGCATTCGATATGCACACCTTGCATACAAGTATCATAAGAGAAATGAGTGAAACTCAACCATCTTCATCATGAATTCATACAATTAATCTCTCCTAACAATCATACATGAATGAACTGTAATAAATTATACACACAAAATAACATTCATTCAATCCCACATGAAATGAACACAATCCAAGGATTTGGGACAATTTTTGTTTGTTCTATTCATTCATGAAAAACAAAATACACAGTGTTTATGCTACTCTACTCTTCTGTATTGATCTCTCTAGTATGTCTATACATTCTCTTCTCACACATCATCATTTGTTACAATGTAACAATGAAAAAATATGTAAGGACCGCTCCATGAGCTCTCTCGTCCTGTTCTGAAATCTATCATATCAAATTCAAAGTTGTTACCTACCCTGTCCTATTACAATAACTACTGGTTATTCTGAGATACAGCTGACACTCCATATCTACAATTTCTTACAGTCCTTCAAGACTTTACAAACAAGTTACATTTTAAAATGTTGTTTACAACAATATCTCAAAAAGTGATTAAATTCTGAGTTAAATTCTTGATTTGAAACTCTATCATTGCTAAGATGTCATTTGTCTACCTCCACGTGTGTGTTGTTGAATTTGAAGGTAATGCTCCTGCATCAACCTGCTCAAATAAGGATAAATGCAGTCTACCATAGTCATGGAGGGACCACATTTCTCAAACTTTTTAGACATTCAGTTCATAATGTTCACATATTCATCTAAAAAAAAAACAGACACCACTCTGTCAGCCGAATCATCCCATGAGAAAATAGGGTCAAATATATTTGACAAGTACAAACAGATCAAACATAGGAATGAAATCCTTAGCAACATCACATATGCTCAATTTTTGAAGAAGACCTTCACTTCTCAACATAGATTGATGTCATCATTTGATAGAGAGAAGGGAAGAATGAAAATGGCATTCATGCAAGAACAAGTTGTTCATCCCAAGACAATTGTTGATTACAAGAAGACTTCCTTTGACATTGATCTGAAGGAGATCCATCCAATGGACCAAATGGACATGCACATGAAAACAGGGGAGATGATTTTATCCACCTTGACAAACACCTCATTCACTTCTTCAAAATTGCAGGTGTCTCTGAATAACATCTAGTCCCAATTAACGCTGGAGAAAATCTCCTCTTTGCCCAAGGACAATATGATCAAATCACTAGAAGAATTGGTGTTGATGATTGGGTATGACCCATCAAATATCAAGGCAGTTGAGGAATTATTGAAAAAGAAGAATGATGATATAAAATCCTTGAGAAAGAAACAGAATAMTCCAGCTATTGAAGATTCACAAGAAAAAGAGGTAGTTGAAACTGAAGGCCACAAAGAAGAAATGTTGAAGCTTATCATGGAATAGAATGCACAGATAAGAGAGATGGAAGTAGAAATGGATAAATTGATAAAGGAGAAAGAACAAAGTGTGTATATGTCCATTATCCCACTGGAAGCAGTCCCTCTTACAAGAATTAGAGCAACATAGGAAACCACATTAGCAGAGATTCCATCAACAATTCGAGTGCAAGTTTCAAATGCATCTGAGAAACTTGTGAAGTCTATGGAAGAGATGTCGCTCCAAGGGGAGGAGATTAGAAAAGTACAAGAAGAAGTAAAAAACCTCCAAGAGCTGAAGTCTATGTTCCAGGTGAGTCACCATGTAGATATGGATAAGTCTTAGAGGCTTACTCAACAACTACAACATCTATAGAAAGAGACTATCATGACACAGACCTTAGCCCAAGCTAAGGAAAACATCTCGGTGGATATCAACAAGTGGAAGAAATATTTCCATCCATACATATCATATTTGAAAAACATGAATTGGTTCAGAAGGCCAGAGAAGCAATTGGGAAAATCAAAGAAGAGCTAGGAGAAATACATGCAGAGGCCATTGAACTCATCAAATTCCTAAACTCCAAAAACAAGTAGGGGTTAGAAGAAATGGAAATTGAATACAAGACAGAGACCATCCTTGAGATCAAGAAGGTCCTGACCAAGAAAGGATTGATGTTGCAGGTAGAAGAGAAGGCTCAGGTGATGGACATTGGAGTGCAGATATTTTTCAGTAAGATTGAAGTACTACATAAGAAAGGTCTTCCTGGACTATTAGTACTCAATGACAATCTAATCAATCTACAAGATTACAAGCAGAAGATCAGTGTAGTGGCAAAGGATAGTTCCAAATTTGCAGGGATACAGGGAAGCATTAATGGTGAATATTTCCTAGAGACATTACAATTGGACTTGAGTATTCAACATGAGATAAAACATATCTTCATCACCAAGCCCACTTTTGCTAAATATACCGAAATGGATGAGATATACAGAAAGTTACTCAAGGTTTCCATCCCATGTAAAAAGAGATGGGAATATATATGTTATTTACTTGATTAAACACAATTTTGAGGTTTGAGTCATGTTGGAGTAGTCAGTCAATGTCAAAGATATGAGTTACCAACTACTTCCACAAAATCAACACTAAGGCTCCAAACAGATCAACAAAATTTCTATATTTTGTAATTTGAGATCTACTTAGTTAGATATTTCCTCCATAATATACTAGTCATTTATGATAGGATCTGATGTAAATAATTTTATAAATACTTCTTCCTTCGAAGTATTTAGGGTTTATTTTTTCACCCACGAGCTATTGTGTAATTTTATCAAAAGGATCGACTAGTAATAAAATGGGCTTATTCACACGATTCTTGTGTCAGAATGTTGGTGATGTCTCTCTCTCTTTGTTGAATGTTTTCTTATTCTCTGTGATCATTTATGTATTTCAAATTCTAATCATTAAAAGGAAGTCAATAGAACATAATTTATCTTGTATACTCTATCTCTAGTCTTTTAATGGTCTATATGTTTTCATTTAAAATTGGGTAAAGGAATTCTTAACTGCTCCTAATCTTAGTGGAATTTTTCTCTTGTTCCTTATTATTCAGATCATTTAATATTAATAGATACAACAGTTTTACTACACTTCCTTGTCAAGAAAACCTCATAAAAATATGAAATTGATCCTCATCTTTAATACAGACCCCATATCCCAATGGCAAACTAAGAATTCTTTCAGCCAACTATTACAAGCAAACAAGAAAATATGGACTGTCATAAAAATCCTAACATTTAAAAAATTAAACAAAGATAAATCTTATAGAGAGGTCCCTCTCTGAAGTTGGCAGGGCTAGATCCCGGCTTCAAAAGTTGTTTTGATATTTACCTATGTCAATTTCTTCAACACTTCGACAACCTATGGAAATTAAAGAGTGATAAAAACAACCATATTGAAAGTAGTAGATCCACAAAAAGAATTTGTAGTATGTACAGATGCATCCAAGGTGACGCAAACCACCTACCTCAGTAGGGTCCATTGACCTCCTGGTCACTGGATCTTCTCACCCTTGACCTAGATTATCTCTTTAATTCCCTACTGGATTCCCATGAACAAATCCACAGGTCCTTGCGAAACTCGTCTTGCACGAACAAGCATCAGGCACGAGCTTCTCCTCCACGCGACCATCGGTGGTGACCACATGCCTTAACTAAAGGAGTTTCGAGATATCGCGTGTCAGTTCCTTGCATGTGAGTCACCTCGACTCTCCCGACCTTTGAAATCCCAATAGGGGCCTAGAAATTGCTAGCTCCACCCTTACTCTTCAACCATATGACCTCCAGCCACAACTTAGGGCCCACCTCCAAGCGCATCGAGATCTCGCATATCGAAAACTCACGATGTAGCTTTACTCCATTTTCTCGATATATGAAACTTCAATTTCTTCATATCTGATGGCTTGGATCCTTCCTCGATCTAACGGCTCAGATCAAATCATGAACTCTAATTTCGTGAATCCTCATAAGTCTTCCCTTTTACTTCCCTAAGTCATGATTCAATGAAATGATGATCTGTTGCCACCTGTCCTCTAACGATGGACAGTCCCGATGGTTTCGTAACTTGGGACTTCATAAAGTCCACTCTTCTGTGTTCTCCCTGGAAAATCACTGGTCCATGCTCTCTCTTTGATCGATGGCTATAATCAAGTCACAAACTCGTATTTCACGAGTTCTTATAATTCTGCCCTTTGACTTCCCCAAGTCACGAGTCAGCGAAATGATGATCTCTCACTGCGTGTCCCTTCCGATGGATAGTCCCGATGATTTCATAACTTGGGAATCACAAAGTACACTCTATTATCTATCTTCAAATGTTTAAGGTGCGTGCACCTTACCTCTAGATTAATGGTTGTTGATCCACGCGCTCAGATCCTATGGTCCAGATCTAAACTTCTCCTGCGCTCGTTCCTAAGTGTCTGGACGTGAGATTCAACGGTCCAAACTGCTCATCTGCAACTGATATAATGATAGTTTTCAATCCTCATCCTGAGCTTTGGCTTTCTTCCCAGACTTGGAAGATTTCAAATGTTTTCAAAGGCATCAACCTTTGATTCCTAGGTGAGCCTAACTACTTGGGTCTCATCTTTTGTCTTCCCTCCTAAGCTTATGTCAATGAAACTTGACCTCGTCCCTGCGCACACTTATGCTCTACGTGAAACTTTGCACTAATCCTCCTAAGCTTCGGGACTTGAAATAATTCCATTCTTGCACACTCCTTGTGTTATCTCTCCTGAGGTTTCATCTTGCCCAGTCTCTAAGGGACTTGGCCATCTGCTTCCTTAGAATATTTTGGTGGCCCTCCTATCACACTCTGCCCTTGACCTCCTGAGATTTGGAACTTAAAACAAGTTATCTTTGCGTGCACTTATTGCGCTTTGACTGGCCTTCAACTCGTTGTCTTTCAACACTTCGTCCAAGTGTTGACCTGGTGCACTCCTTGCACAGGTCTTCCTCTAGAGTGTTCAACAACTCTGTCTCCTTGAGCTTCAAATGCTCGGACCTCAAAGGTCTCTCTCCCTTCTTTCCCTTGAAAATATGCAAGTGCCCTCTTGGCAACTTTCGGTCCAACACTCCTTGACGATCTTGTAGAGTATTCAGTAAATCTGTGAGTTTCTTCTCCTTATCACTTCTCTTCTCACTGAACTCGAACCAAGGTTCCTTGGTGCACTCCTTTCACTCACTCGATGCCCACCTGGTGGAGATCTACATAATCCTCAACAATTATTTTTTCTCCCTGTGCCCTCCTCTGCATAGGATTTCCTTCAAGGTGTTCAGCAACCTAGAATTTCTCTTTTGAGTTTATGATTCCTCTGATGCACCCTCCTGGCACGTTCTTTCCTGAATTCCACAAAACTTAGATGCGCACTCTTTGCACTATCTCATAGAGTCTTCAACACTCTGTCATGAAACCCCTTGCATTAAGCCACAAAGAACCCAAACTTAAATTAAAGAAAACTCACAGACAATGAATTGTGTCTATCCCTGCAGATGGAATCTAACATACATCTACAAAAACATTCATAAGCACATAAAATATTACATTCACCAAATACACATAAACACACAAAGAATCTCATGCAGGAAAAAATTCTCTTTGTATTAATATGAATGTCCAATTACAGTATGGGTGAGCTCGAACTACAACAGAGTCTCGACTCTCTCTTTCTTCTCTAGCATAATCTGCCTAATGAATCTAAATACAAAGATCTTTTTACAAAAGGGGCTCCTCGAGCTCTTCCCTCCAAGCTACCTACTTTCATTAATTTACATTGAATTACATTCAATGGTTGTCTAGTCTGAATCAGATCTAGATATTATCGTCCTATCAACCATTAAAGGTGAATACATCTAATATATTCTCAAAGGCATCTATGCGGCTGTTACATCCTTACAAAAATTTAATTACAATTTAAAATTTAAAATGAGAGGGTTGGCGCCTCTCCCTTCCTTGAATCTGCGTTGAATGTTCTATCTAGTTGGAGCGTTGCTGGGTTGGAGCAATGCTTCTGTATCATACTCCACTACTATGAAAAGTTCATGAGCTTCCCATCTTTTTTGAAATCCACCTAGATCCCAAACTGTTCTTTGGAGATGTTCATGTGCTCCACTGCTTTGTTGTTGTTGGTGGTGCTTCCTTGCTACTATGGCAGGATTCCTTTTTCTCAGCTTCTCCATATTGGCCATCTCATGTGCTGACCTCAACATCAACCATCTGATTTCTTCTATCTCCCTGTCCAATTGTTCCAATGGTTGGCTCTCTTTATGAAGTCTACTCAGCTGCACTCCCTCCTCGTTGATGGGAAAATCAACTTGATCCCCCTTGTGATTTTCTCCAAATATTGTGGACTTAGCTTGCCACCCTGCTATAGACTTCAGTTTTACAGTCTCATCACTGAGTTTTTCCTCAACTTCCTCTTCTGACAGCTTGACTATCAACCCTTCTGCTGGCATATCTTCAGTTTCCTCTAGCTTCTCCTTGGTCTGGTATGCTCCATTGGTCTCCAACGTGATCTCTTGGATGTGATGACTTTGCACTATCACCCTTCTCTCTAGGGCTTCCAACTCTTCACACAGATCATCAAAGTCCATGATGTATGCTTCCTCCTCTTCTGTGGGCTTCAGTATTGCACTCATTTCTTGTTCAGCTTCTTGGCTGAAAATTTCGAGCAATTATGTTGAATGCTCTTCTCCTTTTGTTGGGGAAAATGTCAGTGTCTAATCCTTCTCTTCTTCTTGATGGAATATCCAGCAATACTGAGAGGGGGGGGGGGATCAGTATTAACTAATTTTTCTTTTTAACTTCATCCATACTAAGCACACATATTAATTATTCAATTAAGAAATACATGATGAACAACAAACGTTATGAGCGTGAGACTTTATCGTGGAACCCAACAAGGAAAACCACCAACTATTTTCTCATTAATAAAATGTTCTTTTACAAAACTGTTTTCAAGCTACAACTTGATGGAGAGACATTCCGCAAGTTTATTCAACTAGAACTTAAGGGATGCTGCCACACCCCATTTAAAAGCTACAACTTGAAGGATGCACTCACACCCTCATTCATTAGCACCAACTAGTAGGAGGCTTTGACTCCCTTGTTTAGTCAGCCACAACTGACAAGGAAGCACCAAATCACTCTGTTCACCAACACCAACTGGTAGGAGGCTTTGAATCCTTGTTTAGTCAGCTACAACTGACAAGGAAGATCCAACTCCCTCTACAGGGACCAACCTTCCCTTGCACCACCCAACCACCCTTATTTTATAATGCAATACAATATCTTATGTACTTCAATGAATTTGACTCATGCAACCATTCCTGTAATTTCTACTCGGCTGCTGCAACCTTTGGTTGTATGGTCTTCTGTATCAAGTACTAGATTGCATAACTGTTGCTCTATCTTATTTTGATCTTGATCTTCAATAAGACATTGACAGACACCATAGAATGAACATTTCTTCATATTGGACTCTGCTCTTGTTTTTGATCTTCTAATAAGAACCACAGAGACACATTAATCTTCTCACCATTTTTTCTCATTTATATAATCTTCAATCAGGTGTGAAATTTAAAACATCGTGTCCCTTTATTTGAACCATGGTACCTTTCCATTTAAAATGATAATCTAAAATTTAATTAATATCATTTTTCCTTTTTATTCTTTATTCATGTTTTCATGATTTAACTCTCTTTTAATCATAATTGTGTATCAGTTTATTTTTTGTCATGATTTGATCACATGCATGGATCGACTCATTAGATCATACTCATGTTTCTGCTACGTTCTAGGTTCACCAACGAACCATATTCGATCATTTATTGATTCTCTGTATTGTTCTGTCGTAACTCTCTGTCGAATGAAATCTGTATGAGGCGCTCCCTTCAAACCATTTTCATATGACCAATGGCATAGAACCACAGGCTTAGCAATTTAGGGGACACATTACAGTTTCCTTTTAAACCTATTATATCATATGCCCATCGACGATAACCTGATGCTAAGAGAAACGAGTGCTTGACCACTTTATAGATTTCAACGATCACAATTCGATCTTCAGATGATATGGAAGCCTGATGGAATTTTGGCACTTTGACCTTTTGGTCTTCATGACTTCCAACATTTCAAATTTTCCGAATATGACATCGCCGAAAATATCGAATGGCTCACACTACATATCGGAACCTGATCAATGGTTATATTTGATCCTTACATCACTCCTTTCATTCTTTAATTGGATGGTCATGACTTAATCAAGCATTGAGATGGATGGTAATCATTTACTTTGCGACTTCGTCTATTAATCTTACGCTATCCTTCCAATGTATTAGATCAATGGTTGAGAGTACTCCCGAAGTGATCTTCATATCGGATGACTCATGTCCAATTCGGAAATTCGTTCTTCGGGACTTTGAGTCTCTATCCTTCGTGACTTTGGCCTTTCGGCACTTCGACATTTCACAACTTCGGTCCTTTGTCATTTCATCCTTTCGGCCTTAACGATTTTCATGACATCCAGCATGTCAAATCTCTAAAGCTTTCAATCTACTAACGTGTGTCCCTTTCACAATTTCGGCGTTTGGGGCTTCTGGATATTAGAGTATTTGCTTGATATGCAAAAATCCTGAAGTTGAAACTTTCGAAGAGACGTAAACCTGTTGACCTCACATGATGACTTCACACGTTTCGAGTAGCTTCCACGTGTCACTCTGATTTGTTACTTACATGTGCCTGAAATGCCAATTTCAACTTGACACTTGTCATTCTCAGATTGTGCCACATGTCATTATTGACATAGTCTTGCTGACATGGTATGCCACACATTCTTACTATCGAGGTTTGCTAACATGGATATCCAACACGTCCTTGCCGATGTGGTCTGCTGACTAACAACCCTGATATAATGGTCCTCATATTTCCTCTTTGATCGACGACTGTGATCAAATTGTGAGTTCGCGTTTCGCGAATTCTCACGAATATCTCTTTGAATTCTCCCTCCTACGAGTCAACAAAATGTTGGTCTCTCGCCACACGTCCCTCAAATGGATGGCTTTGATGATGTCGGGAGAGCCAACGACTATGAAATTTTCGTGAGTTTGAACTTTGCAAACTCTCTTGACTCTTCTTCTTTGACTTCTTCACTCTACGAGTCAGTGAAATGATGACCCTTATCCATGTGCCCTCCTTGACAACGAAAATTCCCGATCCTTTTACAATCCTCAAGCTCATGGTCAACCTCTTGATCAGACAACTGTTGAGCTTCTCACTCTGATCGAACGACTACTGAGGCCTCTCACCATTTCCTTTGATCTCGATTGATAATTCTGCAATGTGCTTCTTCACTTGCTAATTCTGCAATAATGTTTGTGCATTTTTTTATGCACCAATAGTCAATCATTAATACTCCTGAGCTTTGATCTTGTTACTGTTCACTCCTCCACCTGATCTTGCGCTATAGATCTCTACATACTATTTGACATATTCTGCTAACTTGTTGACATCAATGACAATCTCTTCTGTGGTTATTCATCATTAACAACATATCATCACATCGACTGTTGACATCAATGAAAATATTTCCAACAATCTCCCCCTTTGTCATTGAGGTCAACACACTAACTCCATACACAAAAATTGCCCCTGTGATGATGCTTTCCTTTTATGAAGTTTCTCTCCCCCTTTGAAATCAATGGCAAAGGGTTTCTTCTCCTATGATTGGTCTGTATAATTACTTCTCTGGTAACTCCTCCTGCAGTCAATCCTTTTTTTTCATAACTAAGTGTCTCCCCCTATCAGTATGCTTTCTCTCTACTTCTGACTAGTCTCCACCTTTGTTTCTGAAAGGGTATCTCTTCCTGGCAGGGTTTCATCCCTTGTTAATTTACTAACTTCTTAACTCAGTTGATAAGTATTTTTTGTGTTTCAAATGAGCAGTATTCTTGATACAAACTTTTGTAGTGATCATGTATTTTCAAGTTTAATCTAATCACCTTCCTATTTACTAACCAAAATCTTCCCTTGATTTTTTACTCAATGTTCTCCCCCTTTGTTTCTAAAAGGTTAGCTTTTTTTGAAGGGGTTTCTCTTCTTGTTATCTCTACAGGATGTCATGTACCTCATTTTGTACATCAAAATGATGCTTCTGCGGATGTCAATGTCCTACTGGAACACTGCACAATTGTAGCTCATTTTATTCAAACAACTCTTGGATCTTCTCATTGATTCTCATCGATTTATAACTAAGATACCAATTTATTTTTATATCATCCACCTTGACATTTTCACTCTCAACAATCGTATGTATAAGATTGTAGCATATGTATGCTTTCTTGGTAGAAGCATATCCAAGAAGGATACCTTCATCATATCTGGCATCAGATTTTATGAGATTATTATCAAGCCTTTTGATGCATCACTTACTTCCAAATACCTTGAAAACCATGGTTTATAATGGTTCTTATCACTATTAATCCTGAGTTGACCTTTGTTTAATATTTATACTTTTGTTCTTACATCATCCCTCCATTTATCTTTAGAAAGATGTAGCCTTTCTCTGAATAGAATGTCGCTCTCAATGTCATAGAAGACGATGAAGGAAGCATCCAGATCAGTAAGGATCAACCAACAAAAATTCCAGTGTAGACTATGCCTCTGCTGGAAATAGAAACATACTTGATCTCTGGGGGAAGTATATCTGGAATTTCTATGCTACGCCAATCCTGCAGGGAACCATCGTATATAAACACTAATATGATAATTTTATAAGACAAGCCACTCTTGGCTTCCACCTTTTTCATTCTTTGTAGTAACCTGATAAATACCAAGAACCTTTGCAAGGCATGTGGGCTCCCTCCCAAGTCTTGAAGTATTAGCTTGAACCATATAAATATCACTTCCTCATTGTCACTTTGTCATTGTCAGGGCAATTCCTCTCATCATCATGGTTGTTACTGAAAGTATATTGTAGCTCCATTTTCCATTGTGGTGATCATTTTATCATGGGTGTAATATAATCATCATAGGACTTTAGGAGGATTCTCATTTTCCAAGCTTGACATCCATCTCTTCAAATTGGATCCAAATTTGAAATATCCATTATTGACATAATCTAAGCTTCCAAGAGATGCTTCAACAGTGCTACAACTATAACCCTAGTGAATGAAGTATACAGGTCCTGATGCCATCTTTTAATATATAGAGACTTGTTCATATAGACTTGAATCATCACTCAAAATTGCTTCTTAAGGTGTGCATCAGGTATCACTCTTATTCCTGAAAAGTACCACTAAAATAGGATAGGAATATTTCTGAGATAATCATCACTCAATTCTTCTTGATCTTTTTCTACCGTTGGAGATTCGTCATTAACGTCATTATTATGTGAACCATAAGCTTCTTTATTCTTATTTTGAAAATATTCCTTATTAGAAGTTTCATCCTCCAAACTCTTATTCACTTGTTCAGTCTTTGCTATCCACATCTGTGAGTGTCTTGGTTTCTTGAGCTTTGTTCTCTGATCATTTATTATTGCAGTTTCTTTTTTCTTCCATATTTCATTTACTCTTTTTGCCATCCTATATGATGCATTTCTCATTGACTGTTTTCTTGATTTCCAAAAGTTATAGGTTTTGTGGCCATATCCACCACAAATATAGCATCTCATAGTGTAACAATGTGCAACAATATGTCCAATATGATTGCATTTCCAACATCATATACTATTGTTGAACCTACCAACTTGCTTTCTTCTATGATGCCTACAATCCAAGGCTTTATGACCATATTCATTACAAGAAAAACAATAACCATTAAAAATGCTCTCATACTCCCTTTGATTCATCCATGAAGGTGTCTTTCTTCTAAACTTACTTTGAGGTGTATGAGTAGGTTCAGGATGTCTTCCTTGATCTGATCTTTTGATTTGATACATCTTCATGGGAGGATGAGCAAATTCTTTAGCATTCTTGTCATCCTTTTGTTGCATAATTGTTCCTTTGGAGGTATCATCACAACACATGTCATCTTCTACATCAATTTGAGTAATAGGACTTGATCCTTTAACCATGTGTACTTGGTCATATCCAAGGTCATATTTGTTCGAGGCATATCATTGTAGACTGAGAATTTTATTAAAGGCTTCAGTTCCTTTTTTGAATTTTTCAATAGTCTTCGGTTGATTCTTGAGTCCAACAACTTCTTGTTTTAAACTATTGGCTTCTGCTATGCTAATGGTTGCTTGTTGTCTTGAACTATGAAGCTCCTCTTGTGAGGACATTAGTTTTCTTTTTAAGGTTTGATTTTCTTTCTTACTTTCTAGCTATTGTTGTTTGAGCTCTTCAAACTTTTGTTGCTCCTTATTAAGAGATTGTTCCAAGGATTCCAATCTTTCTTGATCCAATTGGAATTGGATTCTAAAGTCAACTGTGATTTTCTCAAGTTATTTATTCGTTGAACCTTGTTTCCTCCTTTGCTCCAGCATGGGATTATTCAATTGTTTACACCTATGTTTATATTTCTCAGTTATTCCAAAGCACTTTCTATTTCAACTTCTAGGTTGACTTCTGCTTCAATGTCTATGTATTCTTCAACAAAATCTTCATCACTAGAATTGTTCTAGACTGAATTTTGTTCTAAATGCTTCATTTGACTTCTCATCCGAGTAGAGGTCTTTCAATGTTTCCTAGAGTTATTTTGCAGAGTTACATTCACCTATATTCTCTTTGATATCATCAGGTAATCCATCAAGGATTTTGTTCATTACCATTGAGTTAATTTTCTTGGATTTCTTTTGAGATGGAGTCCTTACTCTATTTGGTGGGAAATAATCAATGATCAATGAATTCCATACATCATTCCCCAATGCCTTCAGATCACTTCCCATTCTTGTACTCCAAAATATGTATTCTTCTTTTCTAAGTACTGGAGTTCCATTAGCAGTGTAAATATTTTGTCCATCCATGTGTGCTTAATTTGATATTCCTTTCCGTTTGTTAGATTGTTCTTAAAGGAACCTTTGCTCTGATACTAATTGATGGAATATCCAACAATACTGAAAGGGGGGGGGGGGAATCAGTATTGCCTACTTTTTATTTTTAACTTCACCATATTAAGCACACATATTAATTATTCAATTAAGTAATATATCATGAACAACAAACGTTATGAACATGAGACTTTATCTTGGAACCCAAGAAGGAAAACCACCAACTCTTTTCTCATTAATAAAATTTTAT
>JASDQU010100725.1:147880-167600 GCA_032191745.1 Picea mariana | reverse complement strand
TATCGATTCTCTGTATAGTTCTGTTGTAACTCTCTATCAAATGAAATCTGTATGAGGCGCTCCCTTCAAACCATTTTCATATGACCAATGGCGTAGAACCACGAGCTTATAAATTTAGGTGATGAATTATAGTTTCCTTTTAAACCTCTTATATCATATGGCCATTAGCGGTAACCTGATGCTAAGCTAAACGAGTGCTTGACCTCTTTATAGATTTCAATGGTCACGATTCGATCTTCTGATGAGATGGGAGACTGATGGAATTTCGGCACTTTTCCCTTCTGGTCTTTATGACTTCCAACATTTCAAATTTCCAGAATATGATATCACCGAAAATATTGGACAACTCACACTACATCTCAGAACCAGATCAATGGTTATAGTTGATCCTTACATCACTCCTTTCATTCCTTAATCAGATGTCTAGGACTTAATCAGGCATTGAGGTGGATGGTCATCATTTACTTTGTGACTTCGCCTATTAATCTTATGCTATCCTTTCATTGTATTAGATCAACACTTGAGAGTACTCCCGAAGTGATCTTCTTATCGAACAACTCGTGTCCACTTCGAAAATTCATTATTAGGGAATTCGAGACTCTATCCTTCGCGACTTTAGCCTTTCAACACTTTGGCATTTCACAACTTTGGCCTTTCAGCCCTTCGTCATTTTGGCCTTTCGGCCTTCTCTCTTTTCGTGACTTCCAGCATGTCAATTCTTTAAAACTGTCAATCTACTGACGCGTGTCCCTTTCGCAATTTCAGCGTTCGGGACTTCGAGATATTAGAGTGTTTTCTTTTTATGCAAAACTCCCAAAGTAGAAACTCTTGATTTGACGTAAACCTACTGGCGTCACATGATGACTTTGCACGTGCTGAGTAACTTCCACGTGTCACTCTGATTCATGACTTACATGTGCCTGAAATGCCAATTTCAACTTGACACTTATCATTGTCAGATTAAGCCACGTGTTATTGCTGACGTAGTCTTTTTGACATTGTATGCCACGCATCCTTATTAAAAAGGTTTGCTAACATGGATATGCCACACGTCCTTGCTGATGTGGTCTACTGACTAGCAGCGTTGATCCGACGATCCTCATATGTCCTCTTTGATCGACAGTTGTGATCAAATTGTGAGTTCGCGTTTCACAAATTCTCATGAATAGCTCTTTGATGTATCCCTCCTACAAGTCAGTGAAATGCTGGTCTCTCACCACATGTCCCTCAAATGGACAACTCTAATGATGTCGGTATAGCCAACGGCTATGACCTTTTTGGGATTTTTCACTTCGCAAACTCTCCCGACACTTCTTCTTTGACTTCTTCACTCTGCGAGTCAGCGAAACAATGACCCTTCACCATGTTCCCTCCTTGACAACGGACGGTCCCAATACTTTTACAATCCTCAAGCTCATGGTCAACCTCTTGATCGGACGACTACTGAGCTTCTCACTCTGATCGAACGACTACTAAGGCTTCTCACCATTTTTTTCGATCCCGATTGATACTTCTGCAATGCGCTTCTTCACTTGCTAATTCTGCAATATTGTTTGTGCATTTTTTTATGCACTGATAGTCAGTCGCTAATACTCTTGATCTTTGATCTTCTTACTATTCTCTCTTCCACCTAAGCTTGCACTATCGATCTCTGCATACTATTTGATATCTTCTACTAACTTGTTGACATCAATGACAATCTCTTATGTGGTTATTCATCATTAACAACAAATCATCACATCGACTATTGACATCAATGACAATATTTCCAACACTTCTCCTATATTAGTAACTACTGACTATCCTTCTTCTTCTTTTTCATCTGCAACACATGCTATGGCCTCAACTGGGCTTCTTGGTAGGAATATCTCAATTTCCCCCAATGATCAGAATACCCCTCTGATCCTCATCTGTTAGAATTGCTTGCTAATCAAAACTCACCTCTGAGTTCATGAGACCATCAGACACTCATCTACTCTTCCCTTCCCACATGGAAATATGGTATTTTTGCGAGCTTCTCTTCCACACAACCATCGACGGTGACCGCAGGCCTAACCTAAAGGTGTTTCTCAATTTCGCATGTCAGAGCTTTGCATGTGAGTAACCCCGACTCTCCTAGCCTCTGAAATATCGACAGGGGCCTAATACTTGCTAGCTCCACCATTATTCTTCAACCATATGACCTCCAGCCAAACCCTGAGGCCCACCTCCGAACGAATCAAGATTTCACGTATTGAGAACTCACGATGTAGATTTACTCCCTTTCCCTGATATCCAAAAATCCAATTTCTTCAGATCTGATGGCTCAGATCCTTCCTCAATCCCATGGCTCAGATCAAATCGCAAAGTCTGATTTCGTGAATCCTCACAAGTCTTCCCTTTGACTTCCCTAAGTCGTAAGTCAGTGAAATGTTGATCTGCTACCACCTATCCTCTGACGATGGACGGTCCCGATGGTTTTGAAACTTCTGTCTTCGCAAAGTCCACTCATCCGTGTTCTCCCTGGACAATCAACGGTCCAGGCTCTCTCTTCGATCAATGGCTATGATCAAGTATTGAACTCATATTTTGCGAGTTCTTATAATTCTTCCCTTTGACATCTGTGAGTCGCGAGTAAGTGAAATGTTGATCTCTCGCCATGTATCCCTTCCGATAGACGGTCCTGATGATTTTGGAGCTTGGGACTTTGCAAAGTCCACTCTCCTATTTGTATTCAAATGGTTAAGGTGTGTGCACCTTACCTCTAGATCAACGGTTGTTTATCCACACACTCAGATCCTATTGTCTAGATCTGATATTCTCGTACATTCATTCCTTTGGGTGTCCAAACATGAGATTCGACGATCCAGATCACTCCTTTGCAGCTAATCTAACAATAGTTGTTACTCCTCCTCTTGAGCTTTGGCTTTCTTCCCAGACTTGGAAGATTTAAAATTTTTTCAAAGGCCTCAACCTTTGATTCCTCTATGAGCCTGGCTACTTGGGTCTCTTCTTCCATCTTCCCTGATATTATGTCAATGAAACTTGACCTCGGCCCTGCACACACTTTCACTCTATGTGCAACTTTGCACTAATCCTCCTGAGCTTCGGGACTTGAAATAAGTCCACTCTTGCACACTCCTTCTGCTATCTCTCTTGAGATTTCATATTCTCAGTCTCAAAGGGACTTGGGCCTCTTCTTCCTTAGAAGATTCGGGTGGCCCTCCTGGCACACTCTGTGCTCAACATCCTGAGCTTTGGAACTTAAAACAAGTTCTCTCTGTGCGCACTCCTTATGCTTTGACTGGCCTTCAACTGGTTGTCTTTCAACACTTCGTCTGAGTGTTGGCCTGGTGCACTCCTTGCACAAGTATTCCTTAAGAGTGTTCAACAACTTTGTCTCCTTGAGCTTCAACTACTCGAACCTCAAAGGTCTCTATCCTTTCTGTCCCTCAAAGAGATGCAATTGCCCTCTTGGAAACTTCTTCTCAAGCACTCCTTGTTGAGCTTGCAGAGTATTCAGTAACTCTGTGAGCGTCTTCTCCTTGAAACTTCTCTTCTCACTAAACTCGAAACAAATTTCCTTGGTGCACTCCTTTCACTCACTCGATGCCCACCTGGCAGAGCTCTACAGACTCCTCAACAATTATGTTTTCTTTCTGTTCCCTCCTCTGCACAGTCTTTCCTCCAAGGTGTTCAGTAACCTTGAGGTTCTCCTTTGAGTTTATGATTCCTCTGGTGCACCCTCCTGTCACATTCATTCCTGAATTCCACATAACTTAGATGTGCACTCTTTGCACTAGCTCACAGAGTCTTCAACACTCTGTCATGCAACCCCTTGCCTTAAGCCAAAAAAAACCCAGACTTAAATCAAAGAAAACTCACAGACAATGAATTATGTCTATCCCTGCAAATGGAATCTAACATACATCTACACTATACATTCATAAGAACATAAAATATGACATTCACAAAATACACATAAACACACAAAGAATCTCATGCAGGAAAAATTGCTCTTTGTATTAATATGAATGTCCAATTACAATATGGGTGAGCTTGGACTGCAACAAAGTCTCTACTCTCTCTTTCTTCACTAACATAATCTGCCTAATGAATCTAGATACAAATATCTTTTTACAAAAGGGGTTCCTCGAGCTCTTCCCTCCAAGCTACCTACTCTAATTAATTTACATTGAATTACATTCAATGGTTGTCTAGTGTGAATTGGATATAGATCTTATTGACCTATAAACCATTAAAGGAGACTCCATCTACTATATTCTCAAAGGCATCGGTGCGACTCTTCCAGCCTTACAAACATTTAAATACAATTTAAAATTTAAAATGAGAGGGTTGGCACCTCTCCCTTTCTTGAATGCACATTGAATGTGTTGTCTAGTTGGCACGTTGCTAGGTTGGAGCAATGCTCCTGCATAATAAGGAAGGATTAGGGGGAGTACTAATGAAGGAAGGATATGTAATTTCATATGAGTCAAGAAAGATAAAATCTCATGAAGAAAACTATGCTCCGCGTGATCTTGAATTTACTGCTATTTTCCATGCTTTGAAACTGTGGCGACATTATTTGTTAGGAAATAACCTTTTGTTGAAAAAAGACAATGTTAGTCTTAAACATTTATTTCATCAGAAGCACTTAACTTCCAGGTATACTAGGTGTTTGGATTTCTTAAGTGGATTTTATTTTGATATTGAACATATTAAAGGAAAGGAAAAAATGGTGGCAGATTCCCTTAGTAGGAAGATAAATGCAATTTCCAGTAGAAAAATCCAATTTGATTTGAAACAAAAAACTGAATTGGCAACAGAAAGAGACAAGGAATACAAACAAATTCAAGGAAACTTTAAAATTGATTCTCTAACTAACAAAGAATCAAAATTTAGTTGTTGTCCAAAAGGTTTAGTTTTGTATAAGAGCAGAGTTTTTGTGCCAAATAATGCAGAATTGAAAATCTTAATTCTAGGAGAAGTTCACAAGAAACCATATTCGAGCCATCCTGGGTATCAAAAGATAATAACAACATTAAAGAAATAATATTTTTGGCCTAAAATTAAAACATAAGTGGTTGAATACATTGCTAGATGTCTAGAATGTCAACAGGTTAAAGGAGAGCATCATCACTAGGTTGGATTGCTATATCCTATACCCATTCTAGAGTGGAAATGGGAAGTGATCAGTATGGATTTCATCACCGGTTTACCTATAAAAAAGAAGCACAATGATTCAATTGTGGTTGTGATTGATAAGCTTGCAAAAGAAACACATTTTATCCCAGTAAAATCCACTTATAAATCTATAAATATTGCAGAATTTTTTATGAAGGAAATTTTCAGAATGCATGGGTTGCCTAAAACCATCTTTTCAGACAAAGACACAAAATTCATTTTCAACTTTTGGAAGACTTTGATTAGTGGAATGGAAACACAATTGAGTTTTAGAACTGCTTACAACCCTCAAACTGACGGTCAAACTGAAAGGACTAACCGTATTGTTGAGTATATGTTACAAATGTATGTTATGGACTGCCCAACAAAGTGGGAATATTATCTTCACCTAATGGAATTTGCATACAACAATGGTTACCAATCATCCTTAAATACACGTCTTTTCGAAGTATTGTATGGTCGAAGGTGTAGGACACCAGTGAGTTAGGATGATCATGTTGACAAGATTATTATTGGGCCTGATATGCTAAAAGATATGGAAACAATGGTACAGAAAGCGAAACATAATTTGAAAAGAGCATAGGACAGGCAGAAAATTTATGCAAATTCAAAAAGAACACACAAAGAGTTTAATGTTGAATACCATGTTTATCTAAAAATAAAACCTAGAAATAGTTCAATCAAACTTGGGAAATATTCTAAGCTAGCACCACGTTATTGTGGACCTTTTGAAGCGTTAGCAATGGTAGGACCAGTGACCTACCATCTTGCACTACCATCCCATATGAAAATATATAATGTGTTTCATGTTTCATTATTGAAGAAATATGTGTGTGATATCACTCATGTTGTAAATTTGAATGTGATCTAGGTGGAACCGCGATGCATATTGGACAGGAAAGAAACTATGTTGCGGAATAGAGCCATCACTTAGGTTAAAGTGCAATGGAGGCACTTTGGTCCTGTGGGAACTGGAGGAGGCTATGAGGTAATCCTACCCATGTTTGTTCCAAGGTTGGGAACTTGATGGGAACACCGAGGACGATGTTCAATTCAAGGACGGAAGATGTTACATCCCTCCAAATTAAATATTTGACTAGATTTATGTGGTTTTTATTATTGACTTATGACTTTGGGAAAAACAATTATTGACATTTTTTTATCAACATAATTAATTGATGGTGAAATTTTTTTATGTAAATATTATTTTTATAGTTTATTTTATTTAAAATCACTTGAGATAAATTGATGAGAGAATCGAGCAATAAAAAGATAAATAATTTATTCCATGGGAAAAGTGAAAAGAGAATAGAAACCCCAAGGTAAATGTGATTTTTTTCCATGAGGACAAGTTTGAACCTACCCCCAAGAATGTGGGAGGTTAGGAAACAAGCTATAAAATAGTTAGGCCAAGACTCCCAAGAGTTAGGGAGGAGGCTAACTAGAAAAAGACCTAGGAATTCTATTATTCTCATTTTGGTAAAACAAGAGAGAAGAAACAAGTATGGTGTAAAAATGATGTTGTTGAGTACTTGTGCAGATTTAGGGCTTGGTGGTTCTCAGAAAGAGCCAAGTTCAAAAAAATTACCTAGAGAAGGTTATTGATATTTCATTTTTCCTGCAAAATAAATTATTTGGCTCAGGGGTGACCCAAGCTAGCATACTATAGCTACACTAGTCTAGGGTTGCGAGGAGTTGGAATCTCTCCTCTTTTTGGCCCAGTAAATCTTTGTGGATTCAGATATGTGTATCTACTTTTATTATTTTATTTATTTAGAATTATTAATGAAATGTTGAATACTCTCGTTGAATATTATTCTATATTGTTACAATAATATTTTGTTGAAGCTTTTGATGTGAAAGTAGAAATAAACAGATTTTTTTGAGTCAATTTATTGTTGCTAATAGTTACAAAGAAATTTTAAACATGGAAATAATTAGAGAACAACTTAATAGTCATTTGTCAACATTTTTCATGTATATTAGCAAAACGATGAACTAATATAAGTAGTTTTTAAATATAGTATGAAACCCTAAATACACAATTTTTATCAGATAAAGGATGCTTATGATAATAAGAACAGATAGAGATATTCCAGTGTGATTATGTAGAAACATTTATCATAAACTTTCTAGAGAATAAATAAAATTGTTTTTCCTATTGCACAGGGAATAAGAGAATAATATTATGCCAGCAAAGGTATCCATAGTTTAAAGTCTTTTAATAATTTTCATTAAATAGAAATAAGTGAATAAACTCTAGCAGATCCAAGAGAGTGATGGTTATACCATTATGTAGCTACATAATCGATCTTGGCACATGGTAATTTAGATATACAATAAACACTACGAAATTGATTACAACAACTATCAATTTCTCCATACAGCAAACAAGTGAACCCACAATAGATGTTTTATAAAAATGACAGAATTGAACTATTTAGAATCCCTCTAAAATCTTAGTCGACTCTTAACCCTAGAAATCCTTGTTGACACTGGTTGAGCAAGTCTGTATAAAAATTCTTACAAATTGTAATTAAACCACGACAATCGTGTTGTTGGTAATAACATATCAAGAAACCGCAAATAACCCATGAAATGGTCTGATGAGTTGAGTCGACAAAAATACTTTTGTTACCTTTAGAATTCTAGCATGTAAACTTTGAGGTGGACAGGTTGTGGGAAAGCGTATTGATGCTTAGAAAAAATCATCACCTGGTTACTAGATAGGATCTTCCCCTGTAGCAAAAGAAAGAACGAAAATTAAATGATGGTTAATGGAAAAATAACTAATGATCGAAACAAAGAATTTTAAATGATGGGTTTTACCTACATAAACTCTAAGGGAAGTAGCCATACTAGAGCTTAGAGAAAGCATAGTCGGCACATAACAATCTGCACATAACTATGGTATTAGCTAAGAGCTATTGACCTTATTTAAGAGACAGAGAAATAAAAATTGATATAGATGACCGAGTATTTGCTGCAACAAAAGTTCTTATAAAGATGAAAAAAATAGGGTAAATACATTAACTTACCCGGAAAATGATGGGAAAAACAATCTAGATCTTGTTGGTCAAAATTTCCACTGAAGAAGAATTGGAAGCAAACCCTTCCATAGTATTTTTTTTCCTCTGAGTAAACAAGGAAACACATAGGGTCAATAATGAAAAATCTACAAACCAAATTTAAAGAGATTACAAGTTCTAATTCTTATAAAGACTAAAGGAAAAATATTTACTCACAACAGAGTGTTGGGTTGTAACGTACCCAGCCACCCATAGGTTGGGCATGCTACTTCAAGATCGTTTCTCAACTAATTTCAAATTATGATAAATTTTTAATTAATTAAGAGGCATTAAATATTCACACGTAGAGGTCAAGATTCATACTACTGTATAAATAATGTTTAAACATGCCATGCATAGAAATAACCAGCAATTAGGCACATAAAAAATTCACATGAGATATTAATCAATACACAATAGAAATGAATGTATAAGCATAGAAACACATGGCATAGAGAACTTATCTTTAATGAAATGAATCACCAACTGGATGTAGACCAAGGACGTTCCACCCAACCATAGACATTATTGTTCCAAGTATAAACAACAGTGTCACCCCCGAGACAGGGCTATGAATCCACAAGGATGATTACAGAGTGTCACTTAGCTTCCCAAACCAATCAAAACTCAATTTCTCACAGGGTTCTTAGCACGAAAAACAATCCAAATTACACCAACTCTCTTCTACCCATCCTGTAAAACCCAAGAGAATGGACCCCCTTCTCTGTCATGCAGTCCCTCAGGTTGTTCACCTCCTTCTAGGGCTCCAATGCATTAAGTCAAGAATCTCCATGTTGGGACTCTCAAGATTCAGATTTGTGGGAAAATCTTAACACATGCCAATGCATCTCAAACATGAAGGAATTAATTCATGGTTGGAATACACCAGGAATCATTACTTCCAACAAAACATGGCTCCTCTCCACAATTTGTTTTTCTTTCCCAAGCCAAGATCAAAATAGATGAGGAATGAAAAGTGGGTGAAATAATGAATGGAGAGAGAACATAATGAACAGTGTGAACAATGAAAAATGAACAATGAGTGAGTGAGTGAACCCCCAAATAGACAAAAAATGGGTTTATGTATTTCCTGTAATTAAATAAGCACATGGACTTCCCCCAAGAACCTCATCTAACTGATATTCTCCATTAAAACAAAAATGGGTAAATAAAAATATAAAATAAACACTTAACCACTCAAGCCCCCTCTCTTGTGGAATCATAGCCCCCTATAACTCTTGTCCTTGTCTGTCAGTAGCCGATGATGTATTTATTATTAACAATGATTAAAAAATTACATTTCTCTAGGCACACTGACCTCTTTTAATTGTTTGGGCACTCTGGACTTTCATAAATTCACAAAATACGTTATTTAATATGGGGCTCAAAATTGGGGTATCACATTCCCCTCCCCCTTATTTTGTCACTGTCCTCAGTGCATATACAAAATAAAAATAAAAATTTCAAAATTTATTCAAAATGTTGTAAGTACTCTGCCGATATGGCATCTTCATGCTCCCAAGTAGCATCTTCAGGACCGTAGCAGGTCCACTAGACTTTTACCAGCCCTATAACTCGATTTTGGATCATTTCGACTTTTCTTTCCAATATCTGCATTGGTTGGACCTAAAAGTCTCCCTCTGTCTCTACTTGAATCATATGTCAATAAATAACATGGTTAGGATCATGTACATATTTTTTTAGCAAAGAATCATAAAACACAATATGCACATTCATGGAAGCAGGCAATGCAAGCATGTATGCAATTGGCCCTATTTTGTTCAATATCTCAAATGTATCATATAATCTAGTTGCTAGCTTTGTACAACTACCCAACATCAAAGAGATCTTCTTGGGCTCCACTTTTAAAATCACAGGCTCCCCCACTTTAAATTCTCTAGTTTTCATGTTCTTATCCACATAAATTTTATGTCTATCTTGAGTTGCCTTTAAATTCTGCTTAATTATAACCATCTGGTCTTCCATATCCTTGAGCAATTTTGGCCCAAATACCACTCTATCTATTGGGTTGTCCCAACTCAATGGAGTATTGCATTTCCTACCATACAAAGCTTGAAATGGGATCATTTTCAATGAATATTGATACTCATTATTATAGGCAAACTCAACCAAGTGCAAGTAATCCTCCCACTTAGATGGCTTATCCATCACATACATCCTCAACATGTATTCAATTACTTGGTTGACTATTTATGTTTTCCCATCTAATTGTGGATGGTATGTTGTGCTAAAGTTCGGTTTGTACCAAATCCTTTAAACAATCCCCTCTAGAAATTTGAAGTGTGGGTCTTTGTCTGAAACAATTGCCTTAGGTATTCCATGCAACCTAGCAAACTCCCTGATCTAAATTTTTGCAATATTAGTTGTTGTATGAGTCATTTTTACACAAAAAAAATGAGCATCCTTTGTCAATTTATCAACCACTACCATGATTCGATTGTGTTTTCTTGTTGTCCTGGGAAATTTAGTTATAAAATCAATGGTTACCACTTCCCATTTCTTCTCTGAAGTTAGTAATGGATATAGAAAACCCGTTGGGTGTCTATGCTCATCCTTCACTCTCTGGCATTCCATACATCTAGAAATATAATCAACAACATCTTTTTTCATTCCTGGCCAAAATAATTGGCTTCTTACTACTGCAATTATTTTATGGTAACTAGGATGTCCGACATATGGAACATTATGCATTTTTTTTAATACCAAATTTTTAAGTTCTTCAGAACTAGGAACATAAATTCTATTTTTATTTATAAGTATTCCATCTTCCTTCATCTCATATTCTTTAATTTTATGTTGTACATTTTCTTGTTGTAAGCTTTATTTTACCTATAGGTAATGCCGATTTGTAACAACAACATCTAAAATTCTTCTCTTTAATTCTGATTGATGCATACTAATGGTTGTAGCATGCATGAGATGTACTCTTCTACTAAGTGCACCAACAAATTTATTTTATTTTCCTTTGATATGCTTGATGTCAAAATCGTATTTACTTAAAAATTCCATCCATCTCGTTTTCCTGGCATTCAAATTTGGTTGTTGAAGAATATATTTCATAGCACTATGGTTTTTTCTTAATTCAAATATCTTACCTGTGAGATAATTCATCCACATCTTCAATGCATGAACAATGGCAGTAAGTTCCAAGTCATGTGTGGCATAGTTCTTCTCATGTTCCTTAAGCTTTATGGATTCATAACCAATGAGATGTCCATTTTGAGTGAGGACTCTACCAAGTCCTTCCTTGCATGCATTTGTACATACCATAAAAATTTCATTTGGGTCAGTAATATTTAAAACAGGTGCACTAGTAAGTAATTATTTCAACAAATTAATGTTCTCTTCACACTCAGTTGTCCATTCAAATTTAATTCCCTTATTTTGCAAAGAAGTGACAGGATGAGCAATCTTAAAGAACCCTACTATAAACCCTTTGTAGTAACCAACTAATCCCATAAACTTCTTAAACATTCCTGGGTGTTGGCCATCCTCTAATGGATTTAATCTTGTATGGATCCATTGTTATACCTTGTTCTGAAATAATGTGTCCCAAGTAATGGGTTTTTTTTTGGTTAAAAAAGAACATGTACTAAGCTTGGCATACAAATGATGTTCCCTCAGCACTTTCAATACCAATATTAGGTGATGTTCATGCTTTTCCTCTAACTTAGAATATATAAGTATGTCGTCCAGGAATACTATGACAAACTTATCCAAATAATTTCTGAATATGCCATTCATTAAGCACATAAAGACAACTGGTGCATTGGACAGTCTAAATGGCACCAATACAAATTCATAATGCCCATACTTGTTTCTAAAGGTTTTCTTATGGATCTCTTCTTCCTTGATTCTTACCTGATGGTATCCTGATCTCAAGTCTATCTTCGAAAATATCTTTTCCCCTCTTAGCTGATCAAATAGGTCATCAATTCTGGGTAAAGTATATTTTTTCTTCAGAATGGATTTATTCAGCTGTCGAAAGTCAATACATAGCCTCAATGTTCCATCCTTCTTTTTGACAAAGAGTAATGGTGTTCCCCAAGGTGAAACACTTGGACGTATGTACCCTTTCTTCAACAATTCTTCCATTTCCATTTGTAATTATTTTAATTCTAGTGTACTCATTTTGTAAGGTGTTTTTGATATCGGGGCAGCTCCTGGCACTAAATCAATAGAGAAATATATCTCCCTCTTTGGTGGAAACCCTAGTATTTTTTGGAATACACATTCAAATTCTTGTAGTACCAAAAATTCTTCAAGGCTTGGCCCCTTTGTCTTTTTTGGCTCCTCCACATGGGCTGCATAAAGTTGACATCCTTTTCTAAAACATCTATTCAGTTGTAAAGATGAAATATCCCTTATAGAAATGGGTCATGGAACTCCTTTCACAGTGCTCTACTTTCCTTCTTCATCAAGACATATAAATGTCTTTTTATGACAATGTAGGACAACATGATGTTTTTCTAGCCAATCCATTCCAATTAGAATATCATAAGACCCCAATGGTACAATATTTATATCAGCATTAGTTTCACTCCATTAAGACTTATGGAACAACCTATGACCATATCATTGATCCTTTTTTTGGTTCCAATGGCTAGTTGAAACAAACATGATTTTTCAAGCTTACTTCTCTCCAAATGTAATCTATCCCCTATTTCAGGATGAATGTAACAATGACTTTCTCCTCAACCAATTAAAATAGAAACAAGATGATTAATGATCTGACCTTCCACCTTTATCATGTTGGATTGGTACTCTTCGTGTCGATCATCTAAGGCTACATATATCCTTCCCATGTCTTCTACTGTTGTAGACTCTTGGATATTGTGTGTGGTCTTCACTTTGTCTTTTATGTGAGGGAAATCCTTGTTCAAGTGATCTTCTTTTCATCCACAACATTAGATTGGTGGTCTTCCCCTTTTTCTCAAGGAGTCTTCTCTCTTGGATTCATCCTTAGCAGGCTGGTTTGTTTTCTTTTTATTTGGGATATTTCTATTGAAAACAAGTTTGAATCCTTTCTTTCTCTAATCATACTTCTCCTTCTTCTTATCCTTCCAAGATTTATGCAAAGAATATTTTCCCTTTCCTTGCTCATATAGGTACTTAGCCTTCTTGATGGTCTCGGTCAAAGTCTTGGGTTCATCATATTGAATATTTTCTTTATAAAAGGATGGTAATCCACTTAAAAACCTATGTATTTTCACTTTCTCATCTTTTATAAACCCCACATACTTTAGCAATCCCAAGAAATTCTTTTCATACTCTGCCATGTTCATTCTTTCCAGCCTAAGTTCAGGCATTTCCTACATTTTATTTTCATAGAAGTGCTTGAAAAGGTACTCTTTCTGAAAATATTTCTCCACTTTCCTCCAAGTGATCCTACTCTCATTAATGTGTTCAACTTTATTCAGTTGATCCCACCACATAGCATATTTCCCATGTAAATGGCATGTGGAAATTTTGGCTTCTAGGTTTGATGAGTACTTATGCAATTGAAAATACCTCATGAGTCCAAGAAACCATGCTCTAACATCATCTTCCATTTCTCTTTCACCGTCAAAGGATGGGGCCTTAAGTTTCCTCAACTCTCCTTACAAAAATTTCCAGTTGATGTCTTCTTCTTTGCTGCCTAACAAGAGATACATATGGGCTTCTTATGGAATATTTTGATGCATAAAATTTCCTTGTTGATTGAGGTGAGTGATGTCTATGAGTTTTTCTATCACTTCTTGAATGACTAGCTCTTTTATATTTATCTCTTCTTTCACGATATCTGCCCTCTTCCTCTCGTCTTGAGTTTGATCCATTCTTTTTTTTCCTCTGCAACTAATTTAAGATTTTCATTACTTGAGAATTTATTTGATTTTTTTCTCTCATAAACCTCTCATTTCTTTCTTTGTAACTCTGCACTTCTATTTCCAGGATTCTCACAGTCTCTAATAAGGTTTCTTGCTCCCCTCTACTCTTGTTCCTATTTGATTTTGTCTATGCATTACCATCACTGATATTTTTCTATTAGGACTCTTTATCATGGTTGTAATTTCCCTCTCCTTCTTCCATTTCTTGAATATGCATTCTTATATTGAACTGATACGTTTATACCCCCTAATTCTAGAAAATGTGCAAGCAACCATTTTGTTAGAATTATGCATATTATAAAAAAAATTCCAAACAGTGTTATAGGTCCCTTTTCTACTCGATTCATGAAGAAATATATTATCATTCTCCAAATTATAACAATTCAATGTTATTCTCATCTGAATCATCTTGCTAATGACTATACTCTTTCCCCAATCTGATATCTGAGCTGAAAGTTATGGCTTCCCGAAAAAGTCACCTTCACCCATTTTTTTGTATTGCAACAGGATCTTGTCGAATTATTCCACGGCCCCTTTAAATTGGTATAGAACTCACAATATGCACAGGCGCTTCCTTCAATCCACTTTCCTTGTGACTGCAGGCTTGAACCCACGGGATTATTTACTCGTTAGTGCCTTTCTCTATATTCTTCCACACATGAACTCATTCAAAAAAGCGTCTGTTGGCTTGTTTACTTCTACGCCTTTCACACCTCTAATCAACCCCTTCACCTTAGAATGAGAATGATGATGGAACCAGGCTCTCCATTCCACTATTAGATCGAATGGTTGAGATTTAATGTCCCATTGACTGGACAATCCCGACCCATTTGGAGGCTCCACGAAATCGATGATAATAACTTAATCAAGCATTAGGATGGACATTCCTTAAGTAATTCAGGACTTTGGCACTCCAGGATTCCGAGACATTACAACTCTCAGTTCGCTCAACTCCCTCAGAGTTTTACTAGCCGAGGTGGTCATAAAGTGATGATGATCTCTTACCGTCGGTTAACACCTTTGGTTACACTATCATTCCACTAGTTAATCCAATGGCCATAACTTAATCAAGCATCAGGATGGGTGTTCCTTATTCATTTTAGGACTTCGGTGCTCCTAGACCCCGGGATATTACAACTCCCGAGTCGTTCAACCCCCCCAGAGTGATACATGTCGAAGTTCTTACGCCATCCTTCCACTGCTTCATATAACAGTTGAGAAAATCCCCAAAGGAATATTAGATTGACAGCCTACGAAATTCACAGACTACGGCTTTACACTTCGTGGCTTCAGAACTTCGTAGCTTTCGCACTTCGCAGCTTCAACACTTCGCAGCTTCGGTGTTTCATGGCTTTTCCTGGTCTCTAGTAATCACCAAAGTGGCAAAGTTCCAAAGTTCTGAAACGTCACTATCCTTCCACTCTGGATCTACAACTCGCATTACTCCTGAGTTTCCTATCATATCAGATAGCCGGTAGGACTTCACGAATTCAGCCTTCGTGATTTCATGCTTCTGCCCTGTCTCTAATAATAGTCAAAGCGACGAATTTTTGGAGTTTTCCATCTCCTTCTTGGCTTTGATCAATGGTTGACGATCAACCAGTTCAATCTAGTGATTGTGACTTAATCTCTCCCAACATCTAGTTTCACCTCTATCTAACGATCCTCGTTCACCTAAATTTTGATCTAATGATCTAGAATTCCCTGATTCAATGATTGTCATCACTCCCAAATTCAAAAGGGAATCGTCTTTATTCCATGATCCTTTATAAAGGATATCTATCTACACGAATCTCTGGCTTCTACGCAATATCTGTAACTCTATATCTCCTGAGCTTTAATATCTCGAAGACATATTCTTTCTTAATCATAATACCGTGTCCAACAGTTATGTCCCATGCTAGCCAAGTGTTTCAACTAGAATCTCTAACAACAATATGTAACGTACCCATACACCCACAGGCTTGGCACGCTACTTCAAGATCGTTTCCATACTAACTTCGAATTCTGATAAATTTTTAATTAATTAAGAGGCATGAAATATTCACATGCAAATATCAAGATTCATGCTACAGTATAAACAATGTTTAAACATGCCATGCATAGTAATAACCAGTAGTTAGGCATATAAAAAATGCACATCTCAGAGATATTAATCAATACACATCATAAATAAATGTATAAGCAAAGAAACACATGGTAGAGAGAACTTATCTTTAATGAAATGAATCACCAATTCATTGCAGACCAAGGATGTTCCACCCAACCATAGAAATTATTGTTACAAGTGTCAACATCAATGTCACCCCCGAGCCAAGGATATGAATCCATAAGGACGGTTCCAAAGTGTCACTCAGATTCCAAAAAAGTCAGCACGCAAGCTCTCACATGTACTCCCTCAGGTTGTCCACCTCCTTCCAGGGCTCTAGTGTATATGGTCAAGAATATCCATGTTGGGACTCTCAGGATTCATAGTTGTGGGAAAAAATTAACACATGATAATGCATCTCAAACATATAGGCATTAATTCATGGCCGAAATACATGAGCAATCATTACTTCCAAAAAAACAATGGCTCCTATCCACAATTGTTTTTTCTTTCCAAATCCAAGATCAAAATGAATGAGGAATGAAGAGTGGGTGAAAGAACGAATGGAGAGAAAATATAATGAACAATGAGTGAGTGAGTGAACCCCTAAATACACAAAAAATGGGTTTATGTATTTCTTTGAATTGAATAAACACATGGCCTTCCCCTAAGAAGCTCATGTAACTGATATTCTCCATTAAAATAAAAATGGGTAAATAAAAATAAAAATAAACACTTATCCTCTTAAGCCCCCTCTCTTGTGTAATAATAACCCCCTATAACTCTTGTCCTTGTCCTTCTAGCAAACAATGATGTATTTATTATTAATAATGATCAAAACAATACATTTCCTAGGCACACTAGCGTCTTTTAATTATTTGGGCACTCTGGACTTTCATAAATTCACAAAATACATTATTTAATATGGCGCTCAAAACCAGGGTATTACATGGGCCATGGGTGGACATTGTGGCCACCAAATCTCGACACAAAGTTGCTTAGGTTGGGTACATGGAAATAAAACTTGTAGTTAGAATGCGGGCGAGAATGTGTGTGTGCCTTAAACGTTACATAGGTTGAGCACAGTACTCTGATTTAATGCTTCATATTAATAGACAGAGTGAGGAACCTATGCCATAACTATAGTAGGGTTCTTTCGATTGACACCTACAACAAAACGAAGAAGAGAAAAATCCTCGATGATTGAGAAGGCAACATGTATTACAACCCTGAAAATATCAAAGTTTGAAGTATTGGCCATTAATGGCACAAACACCAATGAGAGGTAAGTTGGAGTTTTGACTTAATACTCCCTCTATGACTGAACAGGTGGCCAAGTGTTGGGTTGGTGCAATACCCCTTAAACATAGCAATGACATGGTTTGGTGTCATTCAACAAATGAACTAATAGTGGAAGGTAACCATGAATGCATGGAGTGAAAATATATTTATTGATCTGTCACACCAACAAAGTCCAATGTGACATACCTTATGATCATATAGTTTGGCGTTGGACAATTGAACGTAAGACTTGATACATTGGTGTCATGTTACCAAAGGATTAAATAGAAAACTATATATATATATATATATATATATATCAAAGTTTTGACAAGAAAGTTATGAGGATGTCATGGTGAACTAGGACTAACGTTCTAGCAAAGATAGATGGGTTCTTACACTTGAGAACAAGGTTTCAACCTCAGAATAGGTAAGAATAGGTAATTTATGGGTTGTCCATAGCAAAAGATATCAATATAAATTGATGAGTGGGTATCATAAGACTAAGATGACTATCTAATAGGAAAACAAATAATTTAYAGATGTAGGTGTTGATGTGATACATGGTGAAGGTAGATAATTGGAAACCTTGTATCTTTACTATTGGATAATAAACAATCAGGCTCTAGACAGTAAGGTATTGAGCAAGTGAAAGTGAAAATAATTAATACACTTTACCTTGGGGTGTGAAGACGCTTCCACCAGAGTTGTCTCTTAAGAAATTTTACCTGTCATGCAAGAAACAAATATTAAGAGTAATATTGTTCATCTTATGATCAACCAAGAATCTTAATGACAACAACAATGAAATAATGATTGATGATGTCATATTTAAAAAAAAAAATCCAGTTGAGGTGACATTACAATAACAAAATGGAAATTGTACACTGCATAAATCTAAGCTTAATTAAGTTTGAGTTCTATGTCCACCTCGCCAGGAGTAGCTTCCATAACATCACACATAGGCTACTTTTGGTCAAGAATGTCCATGTTGGGACTCTCAGGATTCATAGTTGTGGGAAAAAATTAACACATGCTAATGCATCTCAAACATATAGGCATTCATTCATGGCCGAAATACATAAGCAGTCATTACTTCCAAAAAAACAATGGCTTCTATCCACAATTCTTTTTTCTTTCCAAATCCAAGATCAAAATGAATGAGGAATGAAGAGTGGGTGAAAGAACGAATAGAGAGAGAATATAATGAACATTGAGTGAGTGAGTGAACCCCCAAATACACAAAAGATGGGTTTATGTATTTCTTTGAATTGAATAAACACATGGCCTTCCCCCAAGAAGCTCATGTAACTGATATTCTCCATTGAAATAAAAATGGGTAAATAAAAATATAAATAAACACGTATCCCCTTAAGCCCTGTCTCTTGTCGAATAATAGCCCCCTATAACTCTTGTCCTTGTCCGTCTAGCAAACATTGATGTATTTATTATTAATAATGATCAAAACATTACATTTCCTAGGCACACTAGCGTCTTTTAATTGTTTGGGAACTCTGGCATTTCATAAATTCACAAAATACATTATTTAATATGGCGCTCAAAACCGGGGTATTACATGGGGCATGGGTGGACATTGTGGCCACCAAACCTTGACACAGGGTTTCTTAGGTTGGGTACATGGAAATAAAACTCGTAGTTAGAACGTGGGCGAGAATGTGTGTGTGCCTTAAACATTACATAGGCTGAGCACAATACTCTGATTTAATTCTTCATATTAATAGACAGAGCAAGGAACCTCTACCATAACTATAGTAGGGTTCTTTCGATTGACACCTACAACAAAACGAAGAAGAGAAAAATCCTCGATGATTGAGAAGGCAACATGTATTACAACCCTGAAAATATCAAAGTTCAAAGTATTGGCCATTAATGGCACAAACACCAATGAGAGGTAAGTCGGAGTTTTGAGTTAATACTCCCTCCATGACTGAACAGGTGGCGAAGTGTTGGGTTGGTGCACTACCCCTTAAACATAGCAATCACATGGTTTGGTGCCATTCAACAAATGAACTAACAGTGGAAGGTAACCATGAATGCATGGAGTGAAAATATATTTATTGATATGTCACACCAACAAAGTCCAATGTGCCATACCTTATGATCATATAGTTTGGTGTTGGATGATTGAACGTAAGACTTGATACATTGGTGTCATGTTACCAAAGGATTAAATAGAAAACTATATATATATATATATATATATATAT
>JASDQU010100725.1:136087-147688 GCA_032191745.1 Picea mariana | reverse complement strand
GGGTATCATAAGACTAAGATGACTATCTAATAGGAAAACAAATAATTTACAGATGTAGGTGTTGATGTGATACATGGTGAAGGTAGATAATTGGAAACCTTGTATCTTTACTATTGGATAATAAACAATCAGGCTCTAGACAGTAAGGTATTGAGCAAGTGAAAGTGAAAATAATAAATACACTTTACCTTGAGGTGTGAAGACGCTTCCACCAGAGTTGTCTCTTAAGAAATTTTACCTGTCATGCAAACAAAAAATATTAAGAGTAATATTGTTCATCTTAGGATCAACCAAGAATCTTAATTACAACAATAATGAAATAATGATTGATGATGTCATATTTAAAAAACAAAAATCCAGTTGAGGTGACGTTACAATAACAAAATGGAAATTGTAGATTGCATAAATCTAAGCTTAATTAAGTTTCAGTTCTATGTCCACCTCGCCAGGAGTAGCTTCCATAACATCACACACATGCTAAAGTAGAGGAGGTTGAATTACTTCACCGAATGCAAATGATCCTTCTAATGGCAAAGGCTTCTACTGAACAAGATCATTAGTGGGGTGGTTATGTAGATGGTGATGAGGATACTAGAGTTGGGATGATTGAAGAATGATGAAACATAGAACCATGGCGAGTTGCTCATTTTTCTTAGCCTCTTGTTCTTGTAATTGGCTAACTAGTTGAGAATTTTAGTTTCTCATAGTCGTCATTTCTATTTGTTGTGATTGTAATTTCTCCTACATCATATCCAATTCACAGTCAGTGCAATTGCAAGGAGTACTACTCTGCCACCACATAATTAGGATAAATAGTTTGCAGAGAGAACAATGGCAGAACCAGAAGGACCAAGACATGACAAAGAGTTTGATGTTGATTCTATGATGCCAATGCATCCAAAATCCATATACTATCAAGTCACTTCCCAAAATTAAATCCTCAATCAAGCTCAACGTTGAATCCCAACAAAGAAAGGACGTTGCCAAATAATGAAATGATGAAGTGATAAACATCTTCAATTCCGAGACCAACAATTGAAGTGTAGTTCTCGTATGGACGATGACTCTCACAAAGCCAGAGAGGATGAATATTTAAAGAAGAACCTTAATTGAGGGGATGTTCCCACAAGGATGCATCAATTTGCATGAGGTTGTTTTGATAAACAACAAATGGAGAGGAAATTGCATGTGTGATCTGAGGGTGTTTCCTCGTGTCTCTAGTACGGGTGGGCTTCTTAGTGCATCGTGAATCGTAGTGATGATAGAACTTCAGATCTTAAGGGAGGTGGGGTCACATCCCCACCCTCTCATATTAAATCTGCATTAATTTCCTTATACGATAATTTTCCTTGAGAAGATATATTTTTTTTACAAAGGAGCATGGATAGCTTAAGGTAAATAATGTTGTGAATATTTATCATTGGTTCTGAGGGTACTTTGTTCAAATTACTTTGCTTTCTTGGCCAAGGAGTGCTCATTCCCATTTTGGGTTCTATATATATATCATGATAGCTTACAGATTGAAATTTTTGCTCCATCGTCTCGATTTTATGATTGTTCTGCATAAGTCTTCGATGGGCCTTTTTAATGATTTTTCAAAATCCTTTGAGAATTAAATCAAAATCACCAATGAAAACTATTCTCATGGAATTATCTACTAGAATGAGGTTCAATCCCATATAAACTACAAGAGCCTCTCCTTGGTTATTTTTAACAAGACCTAACCCCATAAAAATTCAATATTCTTATTTCCTTAGTCAAAATCACTCCCCCTTACCTTCCTACAACCCCCTTCCTAAATTTGATCATACAATATCTTAATAAAATAAAATAAAATTATGCATTATACCATTTAAAAAGACAACACCCCATTTATAAAGATGTAAAACACAAACCCATTTATAAAGATGTAAAAGGTAAAAAAAAAAATTAAACTTAATATGAAACCACTTGTCATAATTTTTTTAGTTCACTACTTATTATAAATGAATAAACATTCGTGTAAACTTACTTACATTGTATTAATGTAAAGTTACCATTTTTTAAATTATGTATTTAATCATAGTTGTATGTTTTGAATAAACATTCATGTAAACTTACATTGTATTAATGTAAAGTTACCATTTTTTAAATTATATATTTAAACATAGTTGTAAGTTTAAAAGCGCTTAAGTTCAATTCTACAATTCTATATATTTTTAAATTTTTATTTTATTTTATAATAAAATATAACTTTGAAAAATTCATGAACAGGGTTAATAAATAAGAGTTAAAATTATACAATAATAGTTAATTTAGTTTTAATTTGATATCTTTCAAATATTATAAAATATTAAATATTATTAAAATTAATTTTGATTTAATATATAATTTTTTTTAAATATATAAAAAAAAATATCTTTTAAATATTATAAGATATTAAATATTATTAAAATTAATTTTGATTTAATATATAATTTTTTAAAATATATATTAAAAAATTATTATATTTGTAATTAATTATATTTTTTAATCATTTTAGAAAGCAGTATGTATATGTATTAATTCTTTCCTTTTCAATCAAAATTGGATAACCTAAATATACGTAACCATAATGAATCTTTAATTTATCTTTTAAAAATAATATCTTAATTATATGTTTTGCACGGAGAGATTTGACATGAAGCACATATGCACTTTATCATGAAATGGACCATTCCAACATTGATAAGAATTGTATTGTCCAAAAGTATTCACGTTCCCAAAGACTATTGTAACTGCCCAACATGGCAAATCCTTTTATGTAGGAATTATTTAATTTACACAAATATCATTAATTCTTGTTCGATTTTTATAGTTTCGTGCATACGCATTTGCATGTTTGCAGGACTTAAGGGGTGCACATTGCTAAGTGGATGAAGGCCTCTATGAAACCTATGAACTTTGAACACACTGTTAAACATTTTCAAAAATATTCCCTGTATTTTATTGAATCCACAATTTTTGTCACTAAAGGGCCGTATACTTGATTGAAATGGATAGGGTAGTGAAGCATTGTGGTTACCGAGTATTATATCGTCTCCACTAAATTGGAAAAGGCATCATAAAGGGCAAGAATTATAACGAAAAATTTCAATGAAGATTCTAGATTATGGAAGGGAAAGGTGATTACAAAAGGCTAGGTGATTATAAGAGGTTTACAAGACAATGAGTTTAAGAAGTTTAAAAATTACACTGATTAGTTGATTTATAATAAAAAAACATAAATATATAATCTTTACATTCATACTTTGGTTTTGGATTCAATTTCTATTTCAATTCATAAAATTCTAAAAAAAATTAACTCATGTAAATATTTTTTTTTAAATCTCTACATAAATAACACCATATATAAAGTTAGAAGAATATAAATTATATATTCAACTCTACACCTGTGCACAATCATCATCTTTCAAATATATTAAGCATTCAGTCTTTGCCCCAATCAAAGAAAAGGATAGAATGCAAAAAAGTTGCTTTTACATTATTAGTATTTAGGTTTATTTTCAATAAAAAATTAACAAATGCTTCGGTGTCAAAGACTATGTCACTCTACACTTCTTTTATAACTTTATTAGTATTTAGTTTTCTTTTCAATAAAAAAAATAAAAAAATGCTTTGGTGGCAAAGACTATGTCACCCTTTGACACTTATTTTATCATTTTATCATTATTATTTTTTAAATTTAGATTTACATGTGTAAACTTAAATTGATTTTTATGTATTTAAAATTGAAGTAGTTTAAATTTTCAATGTTAATCATTTTTATTATAGTTTAGGATAAATTTTACTTAAAACAATTATTGCAATTTCAAATTTCCAAATTTTATGGAAAATTTGTGATTTCATCAACATTTATATCATTAGATTCCTCTAATTGTGAACCAACAAGAATTAACAAAAAAACTTAAAATGTTTTTTATGGTTGCTAAAAACAATTAAAAACTTAGAATGTTTAAAATACACTTTCAAAAGCTGTATCTAATGTTTCAAAGGTGTATCAATTAAAAGCACTATATCAATGGGAATATTTGGCAAATTAACGTACCACATGTTCCACTTGTTAGATAGGAACACACAAGAGATGGGAATGTTTAGTTCTAATTGATGATGTCAATCAGAGTTCAATTTAATTGTCAACCCAGGAAGGTAAACTTAGAAGCACTACCTAAAATATATAGATCTAGAAAGATTCCTAATATGTCCGAGATCTTAAAGTTCCCTTACAAGAACATATTCATCAAAATCTCTTTCAACAACTAATCAAACCTAGATCTAACAATTGTCAAAACCCTAAGGTTCTCTTACAAGAACACCTGAATTTTAGAATCTCCTCCAATATTAGAACATTTAACAAAACTTAAAAGTTGAAAGGAAACAAACCTAAATCTAATAATTGTCTGAGATCTTATGGTTCTCTTACAAAAATATTTCCAAATAAGATCCTTCCAGTATTAGAACATTTAACAAAACTTTAAAATCTGAAATCAAACAAAAACATAAATTAAGTTATACCTAAAATAAGCAAATCAACATGCAAGTGAGGCCATGGGGGCCCTCCATAACTCCACAAGAACACCACTTCAAAGGAGACTCAAATGTAGAAGCAAAATCGAAGTATGATTCTTTATTTCAAAATCTCCATTACAAACCAACTCTCTTTAATTCTAAGATTACAAGCTTCAAGATTACAAATGGAGGAAATTGTACTCCTATTTATACAATGGGATGAGTAACAAACTCATAATGATCATCCATTAATCTCTCTTTAGTTCCATACATCTCTCAGCCATCTAGACACATAACCCTTTTTTGTCCTTGATCTTCTCCATGAGATCATGATCTCTTATCTTATCAAATTCGCATTTGATCATTCAAGGTCACATAAAGGTGTCTTGGAAGCTTCCTTGACACCTACACATGTCACAAAAACAATCCACTTTCCATATATAAAGTAAAATATATTATTTTCTAATTTTTAATCAAGAATTTCTCTTAAAAATGCTTGAAAATAAATAATGTTTGGAAAATATTAATGAGACCCATTAATGGTGAATAATAGGGAAAAGGAAGTGACATGGTAGTGAATAATAAGTGATGTAATGGAAGCATAGGTGAAAAATGTATGGTAATGAGTGATATTTGTATGACATTTTTGGAGCCCAACATACTCCCCAACTGAAGCTCTTGCATGTCCTCATGCAAGCTACTACAATGACTTATTTGATTTGATTTTTGGATGAGCTTCCTTTTACAAGATGTTTGGTTCTTGTGTAACAACCATCTTTCAATCATGGACTTCCTTTTTAACTTTGCACATCTTTTGATAACTTTTATTTTTGCAAAGAATTTACATCTTTGAATGACCATCTTTCAATCATGGACTTCCTTTTTAACTTTGCACATCTTTTGATAACTTTTATTTTTGCAAAGCATTTACATCTTTGAATGATTGGTTCTTGTGTTACAATCATTATTTAATTTGTTGAGATAAATCATTTTAAGAAGTCATTTAATATGCTCATCATTTTGTAGTAGTTTTTATTGTGGGAAGACTATGTGGGTTAGGATGTAAGATGAATGAAGGAAAAAATGAAGTGTGAAATTCCCCCCCAACTAATGGTTTTTTGGCAATTTTTAATGAGAAAGGGAATAGTGGAATATTTTCCAAATATCATCATTTTAGCATCTAAAAAGAATTTCAAGATTAAAGGTTAGAAAACATCATACCTTACTTACCTACAGAAGTGAATGAATCATGCATGTTCAACTGCTGCAATTCTGATCTGAAGCTTCTTCTGCAAGTTGTGGATGAAAGATGGATCTGTATTGTCATATCTGCTGCTGGATCTTCTCCTAGATAATTTGATGAATCTGATGATTTTGCTGAATATGGCTGAAAATGTATAAGGCTTGGAAGGTATACAAAATATAGAAGTTACATTTCCCCCTTAGCCTTATTTATTGACTTGTCCTCAAGTCATGACAAACTGAAAAAAAAACAATGAAAGGAAATCTGCTTCATCTACTACGAAATATGGGTCTTCAAGTCTTCAACGGTCGATGGAACAAATCTTACTATGTGATTAAATGTGTTGGTGTCGAACATAGCAAGAAGTTGTTGAATTAGTGGCCATTAATGAATGCCACTAGTCAACACGAGAGCTCCCACCATTGATTCCAATGGCAGTCAAGATGCCTAACACATCTTTGTAGGTACGAATAAGTTTGTTATGGTCGAGTCACCTACAAGATCCAACGAACAATGGATATTAATGTACTCCCATTGTTCATGTGAAAGAGTACTTGCCATTAAGGCATGCAAGCCTCTAGGTGTTTTTACAAAGATAATTAGACTCTAGGAATTTGACTCAATGGTGGAAGGAAGGGTTTATTTGCAAGTGTAGGAAAAAAAAGGAAACTGCCAATGAATATGTAAAGTGGGCCAAAAAAACTTGTGGATGAGCCTTGTTGGTTTTATTGGTGAGTTAGGATTGAAGAGAATGTGATGTATGAAGTGAAGTGTAATGGGAAATGGATAATGACTCTTGCTGGAATTATGGCACGCAATCTTTCAAATATAGAAATGGAATGGAAACTCTCAATGGAATGCAAACTTTCAAACATAGCAAATTTTCTCATGAATTCTGCTAAAAATACCTAAGTCTGACTAGTCTTTGACCAGCCACTTGGAGATGTCGAATTCAAGTGTGGATAGGTTTTTCACCATGCTTGTACATTTAAGAAAAAACCCAGCTCTTCCAATTTTTCTAATCTGTCATGCAACATGTCAAAGGATTAAACTATTACAGGAAGTTGCAAAAATTAGTAATTTTCGGGAAATTTCATTTATATTCATGGACTTGTTCTTTAGAATTTCTCATGAAATTAGTCTTTGGAAGACCAATTGTCGTCACAATGTAATCTCCTTATTGATCACTTGATTAACCTATAACCTACGAAAAAAACTTGGTAGAAAGAAAACATAAGTAGGTTCAAGAAGAAATGGCCATTTTCTTTATGATTCTTACGCAAAAATTTCGTACCAAATAAAATAGGTTAAGAAAAATCAAAGTGTTGAAATTAACTCAATTCATGATATTATTATCAATCCATTCTTAACCATGAAAAGTAAAGTTACTCCCTGTTTTTGTCAGCTAACTTTTGTGCATGGCGAAAAGCTTGGCATTATAAACATCCAGCCTCAAAAGTCTCTTTGATAGCATGACTTCTTCCATTAGTCTTGCAACCTGCTGCACTGAAACCCTCTGAATTGGACACACAGCCCCAAAATCTTCTTTCAATGAGAGCACACATGCCTCAGGGCCCAAAGTGGCCTTCAAAAATATTTTAAACCTCCATACTCAGCTTTCAAAAATAATGCTTCAAACTATGTCATTATAGGCATTTAAATTGTACAAAACCACCCCACGGATTATGGTTGAATATCTTGAATCATGAACTAATAATCCCTGTGTTAAATCCATGATCTTCTCTGCTAAGGAAGGTATTTTCTGCAATGGTCTTTGATTTTAATTTCAGAGATTGAGGTGTGTGCCACAGAACTTGTACGGTTGTTTGACAGTTTGCATAGCATGAATTGATAAGCAACCCTCCAGTCGTTGAGGAAGAAACCGGTGTTAGTGTTATAATCATTTTATTCCTAAATCCTTCCATTATTTTCAATTGCCATGGAGCACAGGTTGTGATATTCATCTTGCAATTCTTCCATTTATTGTTGGGATCCGCTATAAAAGGTACCAAAATATTTCCAATCTGCAATGGATCATATGCAGAATTTCCCACAAAAAGTGGTGTCTTGATCAATTGTAACAGATATTGTGGGAAGAAACACAGACTTGCAGGATGCATTTTTTATGTGCAAGCATCTGGCGAGTGTTTTAAAGATCCATGAAATGTGATGATCTGATCATAGAAAAAAAATTATAAATTGCTTATTTCCTGCTACGTCCTCTGGATCCAAGAAAAAAAAACAGCATCTTGCATGCATTTGACTTTAGCACCATTAGGAAGAAGATCACTGAATAAATGTGGCTAGGCCACCCGCTGAGCAACCAAGTGAAGACGATCCGTCATAGTATCTAACCATAACGTGGTTCCAATTATAAAAATCTGGATTTTCTGATTGAATGATCACTTAAAACGCCTGTAAATGGTATTGTTTTACCCATGTACAGAGAATAACCCAATGCAGAGCACGATTGTTCAAGGGAATGAGTTTTTGGCAAATGTAATGGGTTAAAAATGAATTTTAATGTCATTACCAGACAACACTTGAAAACCCTCCACGTTGCTATAGACTAGCAGTCTTACCGTAATTTCCGTTTTCTCTTTTTGAATTGCTCCTAATTCACGCTCAATCACAGCCGGATTTGATTCAGTTTGGCAAATTTCAGTTTGGCAAATGGCACAAGCAGCAATGAAGAGGGGTTTCTTCAGAAAATCTGCACATAATCGCTCAAAATCTGCACGTAATCTCAGAACTGGATTGCATATTAGCACAAAATCAAATCTCATAATCTCCAAATAAACGACATTTAACAAGAATAACATTTTCCGCATCAAATGAGTGAGATCCCATATTTGTAGTGATAGTCATTTTACAAATTCTTGCTAGTAGGATGTTTAGGTTTATCAAAATGAATCGATAATGATGGGGATGTTTTTCTCGGTTTCTCGGTTAAAAACAATGTAACCGCCCCTGGAGAAAATATACTCTGTCTTTAAAATAGCTCAGCAGATCTTATTTATTTGCTGCAGCAGAATAACATTGAGGTGTTAACACTGGGGGGAGGTGATGCTCTGTGCTAGGGCTCTCGGAAGCCCACAGCTTCTGCTTCTGAGTTCTCATGATAGGCTGGCCTAATAGCACTGACTTATGAAGGCGTTCGGGAGACTGTATTTGGTTCTTCGCTTCGCCACCTTCCATGCATCGAACATGTGACCGGGTCGCTGAAGGACGCGGGATAGAGATAGACCTCCCGCGATGTTTCCTACGATCCTAGATCGGCCCACTTCCCGTGGCAACGAAAAGCACCAACAATCAGGTTTGATAGGCGTTTTCTATTCAAGAGATAGCTTCTCTATTATCATTTTGTTTCATCTTTTAGAAGAAGAAGATGATCATGTTTGTTCAAACACAAAAGAACATGAATAACCAATGATGGGTTCATTTCTCGTTCTTTGAACAGATGCCGGAGCGAACTGTAGTGGCTTTCTCGGTGAAACAATTAATATTGGCTGAAGGAGGTTAATGTGAAGAATATTCATGATGCAAATCTGTAGTTGCAGGTTTATTACCTCCCGGATCAAGTACGTCATCACATATGAATGTCCAAAATGTTTCAGAGGATGACTTTGATGCACGATTGGATTTACTTGAGCATCTGAAATTTGCATTACTCATTTTAGTAATAAATTGATGCTAATATTTTCCAGCTCACAATCCTCAGGTTGGACATTCTGATGCATGCCAAATGTTTGATGAAATGCTAGAAAGAGATGTAGTTTTGTGGACGGCCATGATTACAAGGTATATGCAGCATGGGTTTGACAACAAAGCTTTCTAACTTTTTAAATAAATGCAATGCGCTAGCATGAAGCCAAACCAGTTCTCCTAGTTTTAGTCCAAAGTCAACGTATGGCTTCTTCATAAGGGACACTAACATCTTACCAAAGCATGCATAAAAGGCTTCAAAATAACCTGTGGAACAGTGAAAATGTGCAAATCCATTAATTGTACAGTTGCCCTTATACCAAATTCTTTTACTACTATAATGATATTCGGTTTTCTAGCCAATTTACGAGATTTTTCCATGAAGGCTCACTTTTTCCAGCAAGAGATTTTTATATTATTTTTGAAAATGATTTTCTGATCTTCCCTATCACTTGGAGCGCAGGAAGAGAGCATACTAATCTATTGTTTTTTTTTTTGTTTTTTTTTTGCAAGTTAGCGTTGATGCAGTGGCTCTTACTAATTTATTTATGGGAAATGTTGATGATTTTTTATTTTTTATTTTTGAAAATAAGACTAAAAACTTCTAACGACTAACACTTCTAATGATAACGAGCTCGTTTTATTGTCCTAATTTATTCTAAACACTTCTAATGATAACGAGCTCATTTTATTGTCCTAATTTATTCTATCTAACTTGTTTGAAAGATCTTTTATTTCCTAAGTAAAAGAATGTTTCCAATGAAGCCATCTACGGACTAAGAATTCGAAAATGCTCACATCAAGATTTAAATTTTTTACCTGATTGTTTGCAAGGATGTGAGTAGCATGTTTCATCCTTGATGTGAGTAGCCTGTTTCATCCTTGGATTTGGTGCAAGGTTCTTTTGAAACCAATCTTTGAGATTATCCTTTCTCTCCAAGAAGTACCTGTCTATCATCTTCAAATTCCTCATTCGTAGATGAGTTAGTAAGAAATGGGGGGTTTAAAAACTGAATTTAAAACTAATTAAACTAATTGCGAAAATAAAACACTCCAAACTTGAACTCCTTTATGAAGATCCTGCTATCACCAGGGTTCACAAGTTAGTCCATAAAATCAAATGCAGAAAATAATTACTCAATCCTTCTAGTTGCACTTCCCCGGCAAAGGCGCCAAAATGTTTAGTTCTAATTGATGATGTCAATCAGAGTTCAATTTAATTGTCAACCCAGGAAGGTAAACTTAGAAGCACTACCTAAAATATATAGATCTAGAAAGATTCCTAATATGTCTGAGATCTTAAAGTTCCCTTACAAGAACATATTCATCAAAATCTCTTTCAACAACTAATCAAACCTAGATCTAACAATTGGCAATACCCTAAGGTTCTCTTACAAGAACACCTGAATTTTAGAATCTCCTCCAATATTAGAACATTTAACAAAACTTAAAAGCTGAAATGAAACAAACCTAAATCTAATAATTGTCTGAGATCTTATGGTTCTCTTACAAAAACACTTTCAAATAAAATCCTTCCAGTATTAGAACATTTAACAAAACTTTAAAAGCTGAAATCAAACAAAAACATAAATTAAGTTATACCTAAAATAAGAAAATCAGCATGCAAATGAGGCCATGGGGGCCCTCCATAACTCCACAAGCACACCACTTCAAAGGAGACTCAGATGTAGAAGCAAAATCGAAGTATGATTCTTTATTTCAAAATCTCCATTACAAACCAACTCTCTATAATTCTAAGATTACAAGCTTCAAGATTACAAATGGAGGAGATTGTACTCCTATTTATACAATGGGATGAGTAACAAACTCATAATGATCATCCACTAATCTCTCTTTAGTTCCATACATCTCTCAACCATCTAGACACATAACCCTCTTTTGTCCTTGATCTTCTCCATGAGATCATGATCTCTTTTCTTATCAAATTCGAATTTGATCATTCAAGGCCACATAGAGGTGTCTTGGAAGCTTCCTTGGCACCTACACATGTCACAAAAACAATCCACTTTCCATATATGAAGTAAAATATATTATTTTCTAATTTTTAATCAAGAATTTCTCTTAAAAATGCTTGAAAATAAATAATGTTTGGAAAATATAAATGA
>JASDQU010100725.1:88606-135654 GCA_032191745.1 Picea mariana | reverse complement strand
GAAGTCCATCTATGGAATGTGCTACAAGTGGAGTTGTAGGTAATGCACATCATCCTTATTATGACAAAGCTCAAGAAAAAACATGTGTTGTATCTAGTGTTTTCTCTCTTTTATATTTTTCATTGGAATTCTAACATAAAACTATGAAATGCTTTAATGAAAAAATTACATTTTTTTATTTTTAGTTTTTAAACATCTAATTTATATTGATTCTCAAATATTTAAATATTTTATATTTTTTATTAAAATTCTGACATAAAACTATGAAATGCTTTAATGAGAAAACTACATTTTATAGTTTTAGTTTTTAAATCTCTATTTTATATTTTATATATTTAATATATTAACTAATTATATCAATATTTTATAAATATTCAAAATACTATATATCCATATTTGATATATATAATGTATACACAATATTATGTTTTGGGAGTAACTGTTCCTACATATCTCGTTTCTTAGTGTCATGTAAATTTACCTATATTAGCTTAACTATTACAAAAAACAATTAGTTAACCGCCCATGATATTCTAGTCCTATGATAAAAGTTAAAAGGGTTGAAAACCAAAAACGCTCTAAACATATTCGCCCTTGAAAGGTTCGGAGCATGTAAAAGCGGTAAGTACAAGTGCTTCTTGAGTTTAGTCGCTGACACAGACAAGAAGTTTCTATGGAAACAAAGATGGAGTTACTATAGAGTTGAAAGTGAAGATTTTTAAAGAAAACACAATAAAATAGTCGAAAACTTGGACTGCGAGATGTGGACAGCCGAAGTGACTAAAGTCTATTCTGCACGTTACAAAACATTAGACGTGTCTTCAGTATTCCATGAGGATCAATGGTAGGCCTGCCACGAGGTATTAGATAATGGATAGGTCAAAATGGTGTCGCTATCTGAAATGGTATTTTTGACGGGCAATCGATGCAATATAAAGTAATTAATGTAAGGAGGAGACAACAGAATCTTAGCTTCTTTTCGCGGTCGGAGAGACAATTTTTCAATCGCTATGCAAAGTGCACTTGCATGCTTTTATAATCTTCACGCGGTTGGACAAACCATTTCAATCACTATGCAGAGCATACGTGAACGCTTTTATATTTTCAACTTTTAATTAATCATTCATTCAGGCTGCTTCGCATAGGCTGATTTTAACAAGCTAGAGATTCCCAGATTCGAGAAGAGATCGACGGGCAATCTGAGCGTCAGCTATACAACGCCACCTTGCAGTCTGTCCACAATGCTGAAAATTACCTAACTGTATATATTTCTCATTCCCGGGAAATCTGACTGTCAGCTATAGAACACCTCCTTGCAGTATGTACACAATGATGAAAACAACCTAATTGTATATATTTCTCATTCCCTTCACTATTTTTGGATTCTCCCGCTAGGAGAGCTGCAGCAGATTTAGGGAGCAAACAATATATTCTTCTCAAATAAGCTACGTAACTGCCTTATTAAGGAAGGACCGGAATTGAAGTTTCCCTCATAATGCAGTTGCTGGTCATCGTTATGCCGATGCGGGTGATCACTGTGGTGGTTGCAGACTGTCAAAACCTTCAAATACATTGCCAGGTCGTGAATGCAGGATGGGTAAGCACATGAGACAGTACATGAGACAGTACGATTGAATGAAAATGCCTCGCAAACACCAAATATTCCCACGAGACAAGCACAGCATTGACCAAGTTTCATTTGCCTAGTTTCAATGAATTTTTTGACCACCAGCTACATTTTAAACGTTGCACTGTAAGAAGTCCGTATTTGGAGGTTCCACCGACAACATCACGCGCAAATTTCTGGTGTTCTTATCCGTTGATTGACTTGATAATGTACTATGGACGGACTCTCCGACCAAATGACATGACAATTTTGTTGAATATACGGACTACTCGCTTGGATTTCTAATTGGACTACTTTAAATTTTTCCTTGTGTTTTGTGATCAATTTTGTTCCAACACAGGTAAGAATAAATCTTATCCGTTGGTTGACTTGATAATGTACTATGGACGGACTATCCGGCCAAATGACATGACAATTTTGTGGAATATACGGACTACTCGCTTGGATTTATAATTGGACTACTTTCAATTTTTCCTTGTGTTTTGTGATCAATTTTGTTCCAATATAGGTAAGAAGAAATTTAAACGATCAATTTTGTTCCAACACGTAAGAAAAAATTTAAAAGAATTGCATATATAAATTGTTAAGATTTTAGGATTGAAGTAGATTAAAGGTTTTTAGGATGTTGCATATCTCAATGTATTCAAAACTGTAACTTAAACAAGGCTGCAAGCAGAGTCCTGTTAGGTTGGGATGGGAGTAAATGTAACTTAGTACAGACACATGGCTAGAAAGTTGAAATAGATTGAAATACTTTTATACATAGGAAATATGTACTTTTGTAATGGATCGCACGTTGTTGGGCTAGCGATATACAAAAAGAACTGACAATTCTGTGATACAGAAATTGGGCCTCTGATGTTCTCTACGATACAAAAATCGAGGAGTGGAGTTGCGGACTATAGAAATTCATCACAAATAAAAAAATATGTACATACGAAATATGTACTTGTATAAAGTAGATATTTAGTTTTATACATACGAAATTTTTACTCTTATAAAGTATGGGGAAGAGATTTTATAGATGATGCAAGGAGCCCTCATTGCATACTTAGCGAGTTTTTGTATCGCGGGTTCTCAAGATGGCGGGTTCAAAAATGGGCCTCTGATGTTCCGTGGCCTACAAATAGCACCGACAGTTCCTCAACGTACACAATGACAGGCGGAGTTTAGTTTTCTTTAAAACTAAGGCTTTTCTTGGACAAAAAGATATAGCATTGCCGAGTTAGTTTTCTTTGTACACGTTTTATAGACCATGCAGAGAGAGGTCATTCCATACTTCGCCATTTTTCGGATCATGGGTTCTCGAGTTGGTGGTTTCAAAAATGGGTCTCTGTTGTTCCGTGCCTTACAAGCAACATCGAGAGTTCCGCGATATAGAAATTGACAAGCAGCGTTGCGTGTCTGTTACATATCTCTGGAAATTACATCAACGTCGTTGAAGACCCAAAAATTAGCATACAATAGGAGACAAGAAATGTAGCATATCCGAATTAGTTTTATTTGGAACAAACAAGAAAGGTTCCTGGAAACCCAAAATTTAGTATACAATAAGGGCATTGTAGAATCAGTTTTCTTTGTAATTTATCAAAAATTAATAATGTTTGTTACATGTTTATGGAAATTGGCAGGTTCAAAATTGAGTCTCTGATGTTGTGTGGCCTACAAATAGCACCGACAGTTCCGCGATATACAAAATGACAGGCGGAGTTGTGGACTATAGAAATTTACAAAAAATTAATGTCTCTTATACAATAGAATAGTAATAACATTTTCCCAAATTAGCTTGCTTTAAAACTAAGGCTTTTTTTGGACAAAAAAGATATAGCATTGCCGAATTAGTTTTCTTTGTACACATTTTATAGAGCAAGCAAGGAGCGATCATTCCATACTTCACCAGTTTTTGGATCGCGGGTTCTCGGGCTGGTGGTTTCAAAAATGGGTCTCTATTGTTCCATGCCCTACAAACAGAATCGAGAGTTCCACGATATACAAATTGAGAAGCAGCGTTGTGAACTATACAAACTTATTATAAAATAAATAATGTCTATTACATATCTCTGGAAATTACATCAACATTTAAAACATCAATGTCATTGAAGACCAAAAAATTAGCATACAATAGGAGACAAGAAATGTAGCATATCCGAATTAGTTTTATTTGGAACAAATAAGAAAGGTTCCTGGAAACCCAAAATTTAGTATACAATAAGGGCATTGTCGAATAAGTTTTTTTTAGAATTTATCAAAAATTAATAATGTTTGTTACATGTTTCTGAAAATTTATCTGCATTTTTCATATAGACTGGGATTGGGGCTCTCGCGGACCATAAAAAGAAATAAGTACAAGAATTAGGAACATTGGAAGAAGTGCACGATGATAGAGAGGAAGACCTGAAAAGAAAAAATTGGAAGTTGAGAGTGTTTGGTTACAGTTTTCTATTGAAAGAGGACATAAGTGGATTGATAAATAAGGGAAGATGATAGCATAGACTTAAACTAGATTAATAAACAAAACAAGATGGTAGTATAAACTTACTATGAAGCCGATGCATTTTTGTTGCTGTCGTCGATGGGCATTGTAGTCATGTTGACCAGTTTTTTCCCTTCCTGGATGAGGCCGTCTATTCTCTTTTGGAACCATTCTTCGATGTAGTTTTTCATGGGGACTGTGTTGGTTTCATCCCGGATTTCTATGTCGTAAAAGTTGTTTTCTAATTTCCTTAGATCCATTGAAATATTATGCCGAGTCTGTTCAATTTCTTCATTGTGTGAGGCATAGTCCAATACCCAATGCGTGTGCTCATCTAGACGATGTTCAAGTATGTTGTAAAACTTTTTGAAAGGCAACCCCTTTAAAATATCAACTTGTTCCTTGAAGGCTTCTTTGGTGACTGACAAGGATTTGAGTATTAAGTTAGGATCTTGAACCTCGTTGGTAGTTCTAGCTAAGTCTAGCTAGAGCAGGCTTGTGAATAAATCTTCATTTTCTGATATGACTTGTTTACATGACTTGACAATGAGCTACAGGTTGTCAACTTTCTTTTCCCCGCGTGCTTTTACTTTTTTGGTGCGCTTTGGCGAGGGGAGTTTTTCCTGTCTTTTTTTTAGTTCCGATGTGTTGTCCGCATATTTGGCAAAAGGGGCCAGTACCTGATCACAGAAAAGATGTTCATTTTAAAAAAAATTCTCCAATTGTTCCAGCAAATCATTGGCCTTCTTTCCAAAGGAAACTAAATTTTGCGATGTTTCCCAGGCTTCAGTAACTACCTGCATTCTTTTGTTGATGTTATTCTCTACAAGGGCTCTAGAGCATGCAGAGAGGGTAGAGGATACCTTCATCTTCACTGCAGTGGTAGCAAACACGATTTTTTCCAAAGGACTGGAAAATTCTGGAGTTGCAAGGAAAGTCTGCTCAAATTCGTTGAGGCATTGTTTCATATTGGCATTTTCTGTCTCAATTCCTCCAATGGAATCATGAAGAATGTCATTGTTTCCTTGGTGAAATTGGAAGATTTGGGACAGCGAAATTTCGCTAAAGTTAATCTCTACGCGAGATTTGTCTTTCTTGTTTGTTACATCTCTATTTTCAATGACTAGACTTTTAGATTGGCTGTCAAAAATAGCGCTTTGGATTACGAAGGATTTATCTATGTCAAAAAATTCGATGTCTGATATTTCCACCACAGACGACCCAATTTTCTGCATGTGCTCCACTTCAATTTCAAGTTGCGGTTTTCCACTTTCAATTTGGGGTTCCTCCACCTGCCCTGCATTGTTTTTTCTCTTCTTCGTGAGTGGAATTTTGTGAGAACTATCAATATTTATTTGAGGAGGGTTCTTATCTCCTCCTTCGTTCAAAGATTTCTGGGTTGCTTTCTTACTGGGGTGGACCGTCGAAGTGATGATCGCGATGTCGTGCTCTTAGGAGTGCTGGCGGGGGACTAGGTACTCTTCTCACTGGATACTTTTCCGTGTTGTCTGTACAATTCAATGGCGCTTTGCAATATCTCTATGTCGCAATCGATAGAAGCATGATTGTTTTCGACATTGTTCCTATCTTGGGTCAGGTGTGTATGGATAAAAGAGGTGTTAAAGCCAACACCCAGTAAATGTTCTCGAAAAATGCCATTAGGGTCGAAACCTTTTAGCCTTTTAGCATATGTTAGGTTCAATTTCTTGAAATGGGCGGAAAACTCATCAATATTGTTGATGTTTCTGCACACGAAGTCTCCGACTTCCTAGGGCAGAGGAATGAACCTTTTTTTTCTTGTCATGGAAAAAATGCAACCAGTGGTTGTATTGCCTTTCTATTTCTGCAACAAGCATCTTGTTTGTGATGTGGCATGGAAAGAAGACAGGATTTTCCTTAGAGAAAAAGACCATGAGGACACTTTGATTTTCCTCTTGCTCAAGTGTTCCCTTCCTATTCAAAAACTTGGTTGCCTGGTCAAACATCCGCGGAGCATCCTTGCCTAATAGTAAATCTTTGAAAACTGAGACAAAGCCATTAAAAGCTTCATAAAAACAATGGGAGGCCTTGTGTCTCCACGGGGCCTCATGCTAGAATGTTATTAGGTCAAATCCACAGTTTATTTTATTTGAAAGAGAAAGTTTTGGAAACAAACAACAATACACAATTGCGAAAATCAAGTAGGATGACATATAAAATTTATTTGATTCTTTGAATCGTGACAACTAGGATCAGAGCTCAATCGAAATTAGCTTCCCCCAATCAAAAATGTATTGTTCCTTGACTGTGAAATACAAAATATAAATAATTATATTGGAAATGCATGTTGTGGATGCCTGTCCCATTATTCTTGTAACCAACCAAGCAATTTCCCAAAATGCATTTCTAAAGGAACTTACCTGCAACCTTGTGATATCTTCAGGAACTGTTGTCAGGTCTTCGAGGAAGTCCACTAAGATGTCCAACCCGTTAGGATGTTTTTATAGAAACTATTTGCGGTCTTGTCCTCTGAATGTCAGTGTTGGGTTCAATAATTTTAACATCTTGTGGAAGAGCCGAGGCAACAAAGAAACAGGAAAATGGCCGCGCAGTGGAATAATTCTTTGGCCTGGAATATATTTTTCGGTGCACCAAGAGACCACCTCCTTAGAGTCAAAAACCTCAGGAACGCAACCTGCACAAGTGATTCCAGAGGTCCAAATCACTTTTTTTTGGGCAGAACGGGATGAATAGTAAAAGAATGCCCTGTACCACTGAAAGATCTGGTCCTCTTGTGCGAACATATTTACTGTATCTCCACAAAACTGTTGTCGACCTGGTTCCATAAGTCTATAAGAACATTTATTTGTTCCAACCGATGAATGAAATGAAAATTTGGAAGGGATAATATAAGCCTGCGTAAATTTTGGTCGAAAGCATGTGAATTGGAGATGTCCTCGAGACTTTTGTTGATTAATGACAGTTTGGACGGTTCTTGCATGATGTGTTGTTAACATTAAACAGTACTAATTGCATACATAGAAATGCCAACACGTTGGATATTGCAATGAGTGATTAAGCATTGTAGATTTCTTGAGCGGCCCAACACGAGGATGCGTGTTGGAGATGAACAATCGGAAGAGACAAAATAACTCTCTGCACATCTTGGTTTAATGCGTAATAATGGAAGAACTCCTCAAGGTTTTAGACCATTAATGAAAATGTTGACAGTTCCTGCATAGTCAGCTATTAGCATGAAAGGTTTCTAATCGCATAGTAAGAAAGTACGGAGGTCGGGGGCAGGAGAAAAAAGATAGCTACAAAATAGGGTTGCAACGTACAAGCATTGAGGGTGAGGGTGTGAGGGTCAAATTCTATGTCTCAGAAATTTTTGAGTGCAATACGCTTAACAGCAAAGAGGATATGGTAGGACAGTTGGAAGCATAGGAAGTTAGTGGGGCTGGAAGGCATCGAGAGATACTTTGAAACATTTATGAGCAGTGGTAGAGTGACCGCACTGGAATTGTATATTTCGTGAACCCGACAACAGGAGAATCCAAAATAGGGTGAGAAGGTGTCTGCAAAGGAGGCAAGGCCCGGACCTTCTAATTGTATCGCTCCAAACATTTGAATGCATAATCTATAACATGGAAGAGCAGACGATGTCAGAATCTGGTAGTCAATTTGTATATTGCGGAGAGTGCAATCAAACTGTTTCGTACCTCTGTGTCCAGTTGTCAGTACTAAGAGCTAATTTAGTATTCAAAATATTTTTTTAGAAACTGTTAGATAATTCATAGGGACTAACATCCGTAAACAATGGCAATCTCCACCCCGCCAGTCCTGCATTCCATGTGTCAATTTGTATATCGCGAAACTGCGAGCGTTGTTTGGAGGACACGAAACAATGGAAGTGCAATGTTGAGTCAACCACTCTGTAGGTTCACTTGTCAATTTGTGTATCGCGGAACTATGGGTGCTATTTGTAGGCCACAGAACAATGGAGGTCCAAGTTTGAGCCCGCCCACCCGAGAACCCGTGATCCAAAATGTCGCTAGATATCGAATGCAGAATTTGTACATGCTCTATAAAATATCATGGGAATTAGTACATTCTCTATAAGATATCATGTGCATACTTTATAGTCCCATAATACATGGGAAGAAAAAAAAGGGAAAAAGAACAGAGTAGTTAGCAGTGGAATTGTAGATCACGGAAATTTAAAGTGGAAGATGTATATAACGGAGAAACATATCGTAAGAATCGAAAGCAACAACGGTCGGTCAGATTTGTTGTCTGATTATATAGATGGAGATAAACATATGTCAACCCGCCAATGCTGGAGCTGCATATTTCATGAATCGGGAAATAGGAGGATCTAAAACAAGCTGAGAAAGTGTCTACAAAGGAGGCGAGGTCCAGAACTTCTAATTGTATCACTCCAAACATTGGAATGCATAATCTGTAACATGGAAGAGCAGAAGATGTTGGAATCCATTAGTCAATTTGTATTTTGTGAAGAGTGCAATCCCAACTGATTCGTACCTCTGTGTCCAATTGTCACTACTAAGAGCTATTTTAGTATTCAAAATATTTTTTAGATACTGTTAGATACTTCATAGGGATTAGCATCCGTAAACAATGGCAATCTCCACCCCGCCAGTCCTGCACTCCATGTCTCAATTTCTATATCACAGAATTGGGAGCGTTGTTTGGAGGACATGCAACAATAGAATTCCAATGTTGAGTTAGCCAGTCTGCAGGTGTGCTTGTCAATTTGTGTATCATGGAACTCAAGGTGCTATTTGTAGGGCACAGAACAATGGAGGCCCACTTTTGAGCCTGCCTGCCCGGTCGAGAACCCGCGATCCAAAATATCACTAGGTATGGAATGCAAAATTTGTACATGTTCTATAAAATATCATGTCCATATTTTATAGTCCCATAATGCACAGGAAGAAAATAAGGGAAAAATGATGGAGAAGTTCACAGTGGAATTCTAGATAATACATGGGAAGAAGAGAACGGAAAAAGAACCAAGTATCTTGCAGAAGAACATCTAGTGTTTTTATATTAATGCAAATGCTTGCAAATCCTTGTTGATTTCTCACCAGTTAACGCATAAAGTGCAGATCACGGAAGTAACTTTCGTACCACTGTGTCCACTTGCCACTAGTAAGAGAATTGTTGATGTATATCAGGAAGGACGTGAAGTTGCTGGGGATGGAAAGCAACAATAGATACTTTGAACGAACTTAATGTATACAAGGAACCCGCGGTGGAATTGTAGATCATAGATGTTTTGAGTGTAAGATGTATATAGTAGAACGATAAGCAGCTCATTTCGCAAGTGCCATCCCCACAGCAGCGGGCATAAAATTGGCTAAGTATGAAAAGCAACAGTGGTAGGTCAGATCCGTCATGTGAGGATATAGATGGAGATGTTAAGGCATGAATTGCAGATCACAGAAGTATATTTCGTACCACTGTGTCCACTTGTCACTGGTAATACCATTGTTGATGTATGTCAGGAAGGAAGTGAAGTTGCTAGGGATGCAAATCAACAACAAATACTTTGAACGAAGTTAATGTATATGAGGAACCTGTGGTACAATTGTAGATCACAAATGTTTTCAGTGCAAGATGTATATAGCAGAATGATAAGTAGCTGGGCTCGCAAGCACCGGCCCCGCAACAGCGGGCATAAAATTGGCTAAGTATGGAATGGAACAACAGTCGGTCGAATCCGTCTTGCGAGGATATAGATGGAGATGAAGACATGTCAGCCCACCGTACATAGAAAGACGACTAAGTATAAAAACAGAAAGCCATAATGGACGAGAAAAGAAAAATGGGAAAAGAGATAAGTATCTGAGAGTCGGGAAAACCTTTTTTTTCCGTTTATTAATGGCAATGTTTTCGAACCTATGTTGGCTTCTCACTAGTAAAAGCATTAAGTTCACATCACTGAAGTTCTTTGCCTGCAACATGTATATGATTAAACAGGGGACATAGGTGTTGGATACCGTGAACTCAAGGCCTGGTGTCCAGATAACTGGCTAAGTATTGGCCAAGATGAAGTTTTGATATCTATTTCAATAGTATTCATACTAGTATCTATCAATGGAGAAAGTTTTTGTATTTATCTGAATAGTATTCATACTAATATACATGAATTGATTGTTTCTGTTTCAAATGCAAATGATCTCCCAATTTGAAAGATGCTCTTCGGCTCACAAATTTCGTTGAAACCAGGAAAATTTTGACTGTAAGATGTACATAGCACAACAAGAAACATGAATTTGCATTGTGGTCTCAACGAGATAAATTCCTTATCATCTATTCATCTTATAGTCGTTGCAATGACATTAGCAAACAATGGCTCTCCATAAGCATCAATATCTAAATTAAATTAAAGGAAATCAAAATTTGTTGTGATTTTAAGTAATTAAAGCATAAATTGCAAGCTACGGAAGTTCCTAGGCTACAAGATGTATATGAGGAAACAATGGACATATTTGTTTAATACAGCAAACCCAAACATAACTTCCTAATCTTTGTCAAAGAGGAAGTTTTCTGTATTTTTTCCAAGAGTATTGATATTAGTATATATGCACGGATATTATCAAATAGAATAAGATGCAATATATCCAACATACTTCACAGGGACATTGTGTCAACAGTTCAGTAGCCTTTTTGTAACTCATGAATTCAATCTATTTACGGAACCCGAAGAATGGGAGAAGAATGGGTCCTCCAATTTCTTTCTTTAAATACAAAGTCAGTGCCACATAAGTATGGCCTATGAAAAAGTATTTTTAAATGTAAAATGTAAAGAAAGAACATACCGGGTTTTATTTAGATTGAAGTAGTGAGAAACAGAAACAAAATCTTGTGCTTCATGTTTAACGACACAGGGGAAGAAGGTACAAAATACAATTAAAACAAATACCAGAAATTGGAAGATACTATTAAGAAATAAACCAAAATTATTCTATATTCAAATAAGATGTTTTACAAAATACAACTGAGTCTATTTGCGACAACGATTATGATTTTGCCTGCTGTCAACCAATGAAAAATATGTACATTGATGAAGCTTCTTCACACTTTTCTTGACGTTCAAACTCTTTATTCGTAAAAAATGAGTTGAAAATCAATTTTGGGTTTTGTACTTAATCTGTGATGCGAAGTACATCTATCCCAGTTTTTTGAATACCTTGTTTCTTCCAGATATGGCTTGCTTACAATGGCTTCTTATTCAACATTTCAGTCTTTGTCAAGTATTAATTTCCTTCTTTCATCGAAAAGTTGGGGTTTAATATGTTTTCTTTGCAATGTCCTAAGAATCCACATCCAAGACAACTTAGAAATACGATTTGGGTCAATTTCAAAGTGAACAAAGTTGTTTTATTTCACAACAGTTAAGGAAGGGGAAAACAATTCAAGTATATAGTGATTGGTATTCTCCCTCTATTCGATCGTCTGTTTGGTTGGGAAGCCTGCCTGAGGATTTGTATGTGGAACTTCTTTGCTTTATTACAGTAAATTGGAAGAAACGTCCAACCAATATGCAAAATGAAAATCTGTTGAGGTACATAACTTCTTCGGGTAGTTGAGGTGTGGCAAGTGCATCAAATGTTGCAGAATGCACCAACACAGGTCTGGCAAGTGTATCAAATGTTGTGGATGGCATCAGAATATATCTTTCCTCATAGTGGGGGAGGTATGGCGGCCCACAGAAAGGTATGGAATGTTCAGAGGTGATGCCAAATATGTAGACTTTGCAACTACATCCAGAGGAAACCGAACAAACTTTGACAAAGAACATGTTTTTCTGTCAAGTCGGCTACCAGATCCACATGGAGGTCAACAAACTATGAAATAAAAACTCTTGTAGTGATAATATGTCATTTTATTCACCCATACAGATTATGTTATCAGCGTCCGAGGAAGACAAATACCTATGCGATCTCTACAATTCGATATTGTGGCCAAATCTGTGTTGTTGGAAGAAGCTACATACTTAAAGGAAGAACTATCTTGTAGGTGACCTAAAAATCCATTACAATTCTCAACAAGAAAACAAAGAAGTTCAACAAACAAATCTCCAGGTAGCCTTTTCAACCAACCAAAGCATCGAACACAGGAAGAACACCAACTAGAACATACTTGTTCTTTTTTTTCCGTCTTCTCTGAGTTTCTCTTGTATAACAAAGTTTTTTTTTACTCAAATCTCACGTTAGAACGAAGGCACCCTAAAGCACAACTCTTTGATGATACAGAGAAATGGCAATAAGTATTTAAAATCAAGGCTAGATGGTATTCCATACATTTTGTGTTGATTCATTTTAATGACAGATGTTCTCGATATTTTCAGTTATTAATGTCAATATTTTTTAATATGTACGTTGAATAGTGACTAGCAGCATGTATTAAAATTCACATATTCGAGCAGATTCTCAAATATGACATCTAAGATATGCACAATATTAAAGAGGGACGTGACGTCAAGGCCTTTGTGGGTCACACGTTCGTGAACTATGCTGAAGCTTTTAAGAAAACTAAAAGTGCACAAGCAAAAATAAATAAAATAAAAATTATTTTCGCAAATTCAAAATGCTGGCAAAAAGAAATTACCAAATCCCATAATATTCGATTGTCTATTGATTTTAATGGAAGATGTCCTCGAGATTTCCAGTTATTAAATCTCATCATTTCGAAATGCACAGTATTAAAGAGGTACATGACGTGAAGGCCTCTGTGGGCAACACATTCGTGAACTATGTTGAAGCTTTTAAGAAAACTAAAACTGCAGAAACAAAAAAAAAACTATTTTCGCAAATTCAAAATGCAGTCAAAAATAAATTACCATATCCCATAATATTCACCTGTCTATTCATTTTAATGGGAAATGTCCTCGAGATTTTCAATTATTAAAGCCCATCATTTCGAAATGCACAATATTAAAGAGGGACATGATGTCAAGCCCTCTATGGATGACACATTTGTGAACTATGCTGAAGATTTTAAGAAAACTAAAACTACAGAAGCAAAAAAAAAAAAAAAATCACAAATTCAAAATGTAGGCAAAAACGTACTTTCATAGGTAAGGCACTTTAGTACTCAATGTTCTTCAAATTCAATGACATTTTTATTATTTGAGTAAAGGGGAAAAAACATCTGACAACCTAGAAGGAAGGTCATATATGATGGACAACTCATTGGCAGAAGCCATAGCGAGAATGCGAATTGAGTATCTAATAACCGCGTAACTACAATGTGTTTGAGTCTTCAGCTTTCCCTACCTGTTCAAAATCAAAAACAAGGAAGGGTTGAATATTAGTCTGTCTATTTATTTTAATGGGAAATGTCCTCGAGCTTTCCAATTATTAAAGCCCATCTTTTCGAACCTGTTTGGTCGGTTCTGACTTTTGAAAGCATATTTAATGTGTATTGGGAAGCATTGAATGTAGTGGGTATGGAGCCCTATGTAACAGACGTTACTACTATTTTTTTTTTTTTGGTCGACGAGCATATGTAGAACGTACGTAAAGAAAAGTAATTTGAGAATGCTATATTTTCTGCACATGAGCCCTTGAAATTCAAATAGTTCACAAGTCTGATTGTCTATCTGTATATCGCGGAACTATCTCTGTTATTTGTAGGACACAGAACAATAGTGGCCGAAGTTAGAGCCCACCACTCCGAGAACCCGTGACCCAAAAAATTCTTACTATTTTTATTTTGTGTTTTTTTGTCCAGTAGGGTATGTAAAACGATGTACGTAAAGTAAAATATTTCAATAATGCTAATTTTTTTGGACATGACGGCCTTCAAATTTAAATAGTCTGCAAGTCTAATGGTCAATTTGTATATTGGGTAACTCTCTGATTGTCAATTTTCAGTCGCCCATGTCGAGAACCCGCGATGCAAAAACTGGCTAAGTATGGGACGAGGGCTCTGTGCATGCTTTATATATCTACTTTATAAAATTACATATTTCCTATGTTTAATTTATGTTGTCCAAGAAACCTATAATTTGATAAATTTCAATGTCTTCGGTCCAGGAGCCCTTCCTTTAAAGAAAACTAATTCGGAAATGCTAATGTATACATCTATCCTCCAAACCGCGTCCATAAAACTGGATAAGTATGCAACCGAACGACAGCCGGTCGGAATGATCGCGGAACTCTTCATGCTATTTGCAGGGCACGGAACAACAGAAGCCCAATTTTCAACCTGCCACCCCAAGAACCCACGATCATTAACCTATGATGTCCAAGAAACATATAATTTCATAAATTGCGTTCTCTTCTGTCCAGGAGGCTTTTTTTTAAAGAAAACTAATCTGAGAAAGTTAATGTATACACCACACATGACCTGTCATAGTATGCCACTGAACTGCAGTCACTTGGAATGACCACAGAAGCACGAGAAACTAGAGTCAAACGCAGTTTACAATAGGAAAGTAAAAGGGAGAGAACAGTTATATCTCCCACACAGCAAAAGGCAATTTCATAACTATGAAACCGTAGTAACACAGAATCCATGGAAAAAGCATCGGGAGCTATGAAATATATTTTGAGCTCAAAAAACTCTGCTTCAAAGCGTAACAGATGCAATTGACATTGTCTGCAATTCTTTACTCTGTTATTTTATCTTTAAAAGCCCAATTTTCATCCTGCCACCCCCAGAAGCCGCGATCATTAACCTATGTTGTCCAGGAAACCTATAATTTCATAAATTACATTATCTTCTGTTGAGGATGCCTTCTTTTAAAGAAAAATAATTCGGCAAAGCTAATGTATACACCGAACATGACCTGTCATAGTTCGATAGACCCTATTCGCAAAGTCGCGTCCATAAAACTTGCTAAGTATGAAACCGAACGACGGTCTCTCGGAATGACCACAAAAACGTGACAAACTAGAGTCAAACGCAATTTACAACAAGAAAGTAAAAGGCAGAGATATATCTCCCACATAGCAAAAGGCACTCTCATAACTGTGAGACCATAGTAACACAAGAATCTATGGAAAACAGATCGACAACTATGAAATATATTTTGAGGCCGAAAAACTCTGTTTCAATGCGTAACCGATGCAATTTACATCGCCTGCAATTATTTAGTATGTTATTTTATATTAATAGTATTCTATGCAAACCGAAGTGCAAAAAAATGTAACCAGAGATCTAACCGCAGATGCAGCATCCCAACATTGCAAACCTTGGGCAAACAAGAAAAAGCACCAAATAAGAACCTAGCCAAGAAGCACCAAAAGGCCCAACTGCAGGCGTAGGACCGGAACCCTCCAAAGTCGAATCAAGCAACAATAAACAACATACTGTGAAGAAAGGAACAAGCAACAACCACCCCCCCAGGAATGAGGCTCTTCCAATCATGACTGCAGAAACCCAAACATGCAAACTGCAACAACATGAACAGGCAAGCAAGAACAACAAGAACATGCAAATAAGAAATAAGTTCCATGAAAAAAGAAAGCATGGACTAGTGAACCAGCAATGCCGCTAGAGCATATAAATTTTAAAAACGAAAGAAAATGTCTTGTAACGAGCCTGTTAAGTAACCATTCAACACTACCAAGCCTATTAGGTAAACATTTAAGTCTGTCAGAAATGCACTGTAAACATTTAAGAAAAAAATTCAATGTGGCGGGTCTCTGATGTATCCCAAATAAATTCATATATTTTTTGTAACAATAGTTCGAACACCAAAGAATGTATTGCAAAGCCAAACTTTGGATATGCCACCATATCAAACATTGCCATAAATTTTCCTAGAATAAAATGCTAAACCAAACATTCAAATTAATGGTAGCATTAATCCACCTTCGACGAATGCATAACAAAATTTATGATTCAAAAAAGACCATATACTACCAAATACTTTAGAAATGCAAACATATTTTACATTGGGAATACCGAAGGCGGCAATAAGACCTCCAATCCTTTGTCCAATCAAATCTTGACAAACATGATACCTTTTATTATATAAAAAGCTATGTTTTCACTTCCCTTGTTCCAACAATAGACAACAGGGAAATATTTTTGGTCAACGCACTAGCTAATGTCAGGTCAACGATTTATCAATCGCTATAGTCCCTCTATGCCTACGGCAGGGACTAATAACCAAAACTAACTATTTAAACTATAATCAAATGGTTTCTATTCCATTAATAAATAGTAAAAAAAAAATAGTAATGATTAAAAAAATCTAATAGATAAAAATTTTAACACTCAAATGTGAAACTCTTCCTTATCCTTATATTTTAATAGTGAAAGTTGTATCTAAATAAATCTTAAAAATAAATGTTAATATAATATAAAAATAAAAATAGGATGAACTACCAACAATATGATCCTTTTTTATAGATTCTCCAAAATAGATTTCCGTGAATCTCCTCATTCGCACAATGTTAAGTCTCCTTCGATTACTCTCTATCACCCTTCCTTCTACATAATTTCATCCCATTTTTCCACAATGGTGTTCAAGGTGGAAAAATATAGATCCAACGCATGCCACCTTCAATTCTCTACTTACCCAAGGTCTCCTCATTCCTCATCCTTTCACAGGTTCATCTCGTTGACTTTTTTTCAAACCATGGTTCATTCTCACATTCAAATGCCCCTTCATCCTGTTTGTTGGTTCATTCAAGCTAAGTTCGGGGAAAACATTCATTCATTGGATCATTCCAATGCTGGTTCACCTGATTTCATACTCCCCTGGACTTCATCCTCCATGTTATTTGCAATTTCAATCTCTCTGACGTTGTATTCTCCACACATGGAGAACCATGTTTTTAATTCTCCTTGACCTCACTGCTATTTTCAATTTCAATCTCTCCGATGGTGTATTCTCCACTCATGGAGCACCTTGTTTTGATCGTCATTGACCTCATTGCACTATTTCAACATGTTTCTAGACAAGAAGAGTAGAAGAGAGGTTGAGAGTGAGATGGAGATAGACAAAAGGAGTAGAAGAGATGCCTAGAGTGAGATGGAGAGAGAGAGAAAGGGGTAGATATAGAGAGATGGAGGTAGAATGAGGGGTGAGAGAAAGGAGGGAGGGAGAGAGAAAGCGGGTCAAAGAGAGAAAGTGAGAGTGAGACTAACAGTGAGAGAGAGAGAGAGGGAGAGGTGATAGAGAGAGTATATCTGAATGTGAGAGAAGAGAGAGAAACAAAAAGAGGGGGGATGGATAGGGAGTGTTAGATACTATGAGATGGAGGGAGAGGCAGACAAAGAGAGGGGGTAGAGAGAGAGAATCAAGTAGAGTGATATTGAGATAGATAGAGAATGAGGTAGAATGAGAAAGAGAGAAAGATGGGAAGAGAGAGAGAGAGTGAGAGTGATACTAACAACTAGGAGAGAGGGAGAGAGAGAGGTGGGAGAGAGGGAGAGATGTGGCAGAGAGGGGGTGGGTATAGAGGAAGGGAGGGACAAAGGGGGAGAGAGAGAAGGGGGGAGGGTAGGGAAGGATGAAGACAGAGAGAGACAAGAGAGAGAGAGAGTCGAAGATAGGGGAGATAGAGAGGGAGTGGATGTGAGAGTGTGAGGCATGGTGAGGCAAGGTTTAGATCTAGATCATGGTCTAAGTCCAGGTCTAGGTCTAGGTCTAGGTATTTCCATGCCTTGCCATGTCTAGGTCAAGGCCATGTCTTTCCTTACAATGCCTTACATTGCGATGTACCAAAATTGTTAGTGTGTGAGAGTGTGAGAGGGAGAGAGAGGAACACAAAGAGGGTAAATATAGAGAGAGTGTGTGAGAATGTGGGAGGGAGAGAGAGTAAGGAATATAATGGTGGTAGAGAGAGAGTGTCTGAGAGTGTGAGAGGGAGAGAGAGATAAATGTAGGAGAGAGGGGTAGATGTAGGAGAGAAAAAGGATATATAGTGGGAGGGAGGCAGAGAGAGTGTGTGTGTGAGAGGGGGAGAGAGAAATACAAAGAGGATGAGTAAAGAGAGAGTGTGAGAGGGAGGGAAAGGGAGATAAAGGGGAGTATAGAATGGGATAGTGAGAGGAAAGGGGGGGGATAGGGAGACATAGAAAGTGGGGTACAGAGATAATGAGAGGAAGGGGGGAAGACATTGAGGGGGGGTAGAGAGAGAAAGAGGGGCAGAGAGAGAGAGACTGAGACTGAGACAAACTACAAGGAGAGAGAGAAAGGGTGGAAGAGAGAGGGGGGTATTTCCAAAGAGAGAGAGGATATGGTGGATCGATATGTAGTGGTTCTGAGAGTGTGAGGTGTGGAAAGGCAAGGTCTAGGTCTAGGTCTAGGTAGTTTCATGCCTTGAAATGTTTAGGTCTTGTCATCTCTAGGTATTACCATCTATACGACAAAGAGAGGGGCGCAAGAGGGGGATAGAAAGAGGTAAAGAGATAAAGGGTGAAGAGAGAGAGGGGGGGGGATGGAAAATAAGAGATAGGTTATAGGATCATGTGCACACTCTTAGGAATGTGTGCACATTCCTATAGCCTATGTGCGCTATATGGAACACGTGCGTGTTCATAGATCTCGTGTGTGTTCTTTTAAATTCAATTTTTTGGGGGAGGGATTGACAACTTTAGCATACGTGTATTGCCTCAGAATTAGGTTCGGAATGGAAAACCTAGTGGTTCAGTTTGCAAATTAATAAAAAGCTCCATTTTTGTGAATACCTCTCTATATCTTTGTTTTTTACTTTATTTTTCTACAGGCTACACAATTCAGTTGTTGACAAAACTACAAACATAGATATAGAAGGCTATGTAGATTCCAAATATATAGGTTTTTTTAAGTAATATTATTTACTATTTTTAATATATTTTTTTCTTCTAATATACATACCTCTCTTGTTTCTCCTATAACTTTTTGTCCACTTAACCATTTATAAAATGATTTATATGCTACACTAGAGGATATCTACGATCTAAAAATAAATAAAAATTTATCGTTTTAAGACTCTCTTAGCATAACATACCACTTTTATAACACATGCACTAACAGAAACATATAATTTGTATTTTGCTGGAAACATAACATACCACTTTTATAAAAAAAATAAATTCACATAGCTATTAACAATTTCTATGAATAAAAGTTGTATATTAGGAAAGCTAATTCAATATCCTACTTTTATCTTCTTACACGATATTCAAATTTATTGTAAAAGTACCTTGAATAATCCCTCCAAGTTAACATATTATTGTTTTTCCATGTTTTCATTGTGACTAGTCCGTCATGAGAGACCATCGTTAACTTGCACATACCCATATGCATTGATCAATGTCAAGTTATAAGAATATAAATTCTATGTTCAATTCTAAAAGTGTGCACACTCATCATCTTTAAAATCTATTTAAACATTCAATCTTTTCCTAATCAAGTAACAAGGATAGAATGCATATGACTAGCAAGTATTTTTTTAAAAATGTTGTTAAACACTCTAATTCAATGTAATTTTTACATTACTACTATTTACTTTTCTTCTTAATAAAAAAAACTACAAATGCTTTGTAGAAAAGATTGTTTTACTCTTGGGTCCTTATTTTATAATTTTAGGAATTTTTTTTTGGATGGAATTTTTTTTTTTAAAACATTGCACTTTATATCTACATTATTTTACCATTTTTGTCATATTTTCTGATCAATTTTGCAATTGTTGGTTGTTAAATTTGGACAATCCAAGTGATCCACATTTTTTCAAGACATTGAATCTATTAATGCAATCAAACGTGCAATTTAAGCAATGAAAAAGTGTTATTTCACCAACAATTGTATGTAATGTTTCAAACATGTAATTCATGGTTTCCAAAGATAGTAAAAAACATGTTTAGACTAGGCCTTCAAAACTTGTACCTAATGTTTCAAACATGTATCAATTATTGACATAAATCATTGTATCAATTGAAATATTTGGCAAATAAGGGTGTCACATGTTCCACATGTTAGATAGGAATAAACAAGAGGTGGGGACATGGGGACTCATGTCTTCTTGAGGTGCATAGGGGCCAAAATAGAGTTAGAGAAATTGATTTCCACGTCTTTTTTACAATTTCAATCATAAGACAATTGTCTTACATTTTAGAAAAAACCCACATTTGAAGGGATTATGAGATATTTGAAGGCATTCTAATTTCTTATATTTGTCATTTCTCTAACATCATCATTTTTCTTCATACCATAGAAATCACCGCTCAATGACCTAGCGCTGTTAGTAAAGGTTAAATGAAAGAGAATAATGCTACTGATGGTTTTACCTCCATCCTTCAAGTTCATCTATTGTTGTTACCAGTGCATGTGCTACAAGTGAAGTTGTAGGTAATGCAAATCACCCTACTATAACTGGACAACAAATTCAAAAAACATGGGTACATGTGCTACAAGTGGAGTTGTAGGTAATGCAAATCACCCTGTTATAACAAGACAACAAATTCAAAAAACAATATATTTATTGTATCTAGTGTCTACCCTATTTAATATTTTGATATGTTTCATTGACATTCTAACATGAAATATCCATATCACTATATGAAATGATTTAATAAGATTTATGGTAATTTTTAAACCTTTATTTTATTTATATTAATTTCCAAATAATCTAATATTTTAATCATTCTCTATTTAATATTTTTATACATGTTTCATTGATATTCTAACATAATGTATTCATATCACTATATGAAATGATTTAATGAGATTTATGATTCTAATTTGTAAACCTCTATTTTATTTATATTAATTTATAAATACTCTAATATTTTAACCATTCACTTGATTTATTCTAAATCAACTTTAATTTCATATTTTTTGGATTTATTTATACTCTATTATTATACTATTTAAATTTATTTTATTTTTTTTAATTTTAAATCTTTATTCATATCTTTAATTTCTTTTTTTAATTTTAAATCTTTATCTATATCTTGAATGTATCTTTTTAATTTTAAATATTTTTCCATATCTTTAATCTCTCTTTATCTTCCCTTTACTTATTATTATTTTAATTAAAAGTTATTTTATTATTTTTAATTTTTTCTTTATTTTATTAATTATTTTTTTAAACCGTTCTTTGAATTCTTCTTCAACTACTACTATCTTATGGTTTAACCTTTAAATCTTCTCCTAATCACACTTTTTGCTAACCATTAAGCTTCCATTGTCCTTGATTTCAAAACTTTTACAATGTATTTCCAAAAACTCCTACAACAAATGGAAGGAAGGAAAAGTCCTGCAGTTTATCGATGAACATGTGAAACAAACTAAGAAAAGCATTTTGCAGAAGTAAAGTCCGTCCTTGGAAACATCAAAGGGACAATGAATTGAATTAACTTAAGATGTGGTCGAATTTATTCTCAATAAATGTATATAAAGGCCTCCCTCTCTTTGGACGGCAGCTTTAGATCGGCGGATCATTTTTCGTCCCTAGGTTTCGTTAGAAAGTCAAAATTTTGTAAATTTGCAAAATTTTCTTTATATTTTCTAATGGTTATTTAAAAAAAATAATGATTTTGAAATATTTATAAAGCTGTATGGTTGTAATATATATATATATATATATATTTTAAATATTTAAAAATCCGTTTCATGTATCCCTGGTTTGAAGGATATTTGTGATAAGAAAATTTTGAAGGGGATTTGTGATAAGAAATTAAATTGGATTTATATAAAAAATAAATTAAAAATTTTAAATTACCATTTTTGTATTCGGCCACTTGGTCGTGGACGCGGAGGAGGAAAAAGGTGGGGCTATATACATTAAGTGATATTAATTCAATCTTCAGCTGATCTGCTGATAAAAATTGGCTATAAACTCTTTGCCTTCTTGTTGATCTCTGCGCTGCACGAGCAGGTGGAACATCGCTGTTTAAACTGTCAGGTTGTCACAAGACATACTACGCAATTATATTTTTGGTTGGTTTCTCCATCTTTTTGGCATGTGCGTGAAAACGTTTGAGTGTTTTATGTTTAAGTGTTGAAGCCCTTGAGCTGCTTTAACCATTTCTCCAAGATTGGTTGAGCAATAAAGATTAATATTGTTCTTATTTATTTGTCTATGTTGTGTATGATTGTTATATCTCGTTTTGTCTTTAATTATTTTGTTTCTAGTTATTAATTTCCTTGTGTGTACAAGCCAGATTTTAAAAATTGGCATTAGATCCAAGGTAGAGTGTTGGTCTGTGAGAGTCGAGCTTAACTGGTTTGCGCACTTAGAGGGAGAAGGGGGATGAGAAGAGTCGCATGAGGTATGTGAGAGTTCCTCGGCCTGAATGGCGGTTTTTTCAATATTCCTTTTGACAAGATTTGTACGTTGATCGACGAGGTCTGGCGTTTTACTAGTTGGACTAACAATTATGTCGTCATGAGGTTTGAGGTAGTTGGACTAACAATTATGTCGTCATGAGGTTTGAGGTAGATGTCGAGCTTGGACCTGTCGTGCTTAAGGGAATAAAAGGACATGGAAATGGGACGAAATGGAGTTACAACTACGGTGGAGAGCTTGGAAAGTCATATAAGCGTGAGCGCAACATATAGGGTGTGGAAGAAGGTTTAAAACCGATGCTATGGAGGTGAATCCACACAGGAAAGGGCGACCGATTGGATCCCAAGGAGAGGGATGCACTCATAGAGGAGGAAAATTGTTTTGCTAAAGGCGGTTCCCAGGAGGAGCTAATGGTTTTTGGTCACTCCCGTGTGTTGGAAACATGGTTTCTGGTCACTCTAGTGTGTTGGAAACATGTCAACAAATTTCCTCATACATTCACATGCATATGCATTTCAAGTAAATTAGGAATGTGCATACATGCACTCATTATAAATTGTGTAATTTATTTATGAACTGTTTGTGTAACTATGTAATCTATTCATGATCAATTTGTGTAACTGAGTGATAGATGTTATATATACAAGCATACCCATAGAGGTGATAGTGCGATGTGGAATGCAAGGTGTGTAGAGATCATGTCAGGGGAGGATGATTGTATGCTTGAGATTGGCTATTGCAATTCTTCCTTGAATAATAAGAATACTGAATATCAGATGATTGTATGCTTGAGATTGGCTATTGCACTTCTCCCTTGAATAATAAGAATACTGAATATCATTGCCCGTGGTTTTTTTCTGCATTGGTTTTCCACATAAATCACTGTGTCAATTTTGTGATTGTTGTTCTTGATTTTGTGCATGTTTAATCTTGTTTATTGATACTCTGTTTTGTTTCTGCAACTTGTTTCTGCAACCCAACAAATAGTATTAGAATAGGTTGAGTAGGTGTCACAGGTGAACCAAGACAAATTGTGTGGAGGTCTTCGCGAACGTAAAATGGCATGGTTTGTGCACCACAGAGTGCCGACAAAATCGACACTCCCCATCCACATTCAAAGAGCATCGATCTCTAAACATTAGCACCCCCTTACCACTCTCAAAGAGCGCCAATTTAACAAATTGAAGTTTTTTTTTCTGACTTGGTATTAAATTTGTGGAGCATCGACTTTATAATATTTTATAAAGGGTGGATGAGGTCATGTTTGTCTTATTAAACATATGAGACAAAAGGGGGAGGAATCGAATTTATGGAGGGAGGTGAGATTTTATTAATAAATTAAAGGTGAGCTCTTTAAAAGGTGAAAGGGTGGTTTAATAAAAGGTTTTTTAATAAAAAAATTGTTAAGCTTTTTTAAAAAACAAAAATCGTTTAATTAAAGTTTATATTTTTGAGATTTAATTTTTAATATAATAAAATTTCTTTCGGCTNAAAGGGGGAGGAATCGAATTTATGGAGGGAGGTGAGATTTTATTAATAAATTAAAGGTGAGCTCTTTAAAAGGTGAAAGGGTGCTTTAATAAAAGGTTTTTTAATAAAAAAATTGTTAAGCTTTTTTAAAAAACAAAAATAGTTTAATTAAAGTTTATATTTTTGAGATTTAATTTTTAATATAATAAAATTTCTTTCGGCTCGGTTTTATAAGAAGTGGTGTGGATGGTTTTTTTTGGTAATGGAGAAAGTGTAGAGTTTTAAATTTGAGGTGGAGAAATTTAGCGGTAAGAATAGCTTTGCTCTATGGAAGCTCAAGATGTGGGATATGCTTGTGCAACAAGGATTGCAAAAGGCATTGGCTAGAAAGACAAAGAAACCGACAAGCATGACAGACGAGGACTGAGAATCTCTGGATGCAAGAGCCCTCAATACTACTTGTTTATGTCTGGTAGATGAAGTGTTGTTTAACATCGCTGAAGAGAAGACAACAACAGGTTTTTGGAGAAAACTGGAGAGTCACCATATGACAAGCAACTTGACGAACATAATCTTCTTGAAGAGGCATTTGTACAGCTTGTGGATGAAAGAAAGTACGAAAGTTACTGATCACTTGAATGTTTTCAATACTTTGATTTGTCAATTATCTAGTATGGACGTAACGCACAAAGATGAGGGCAAGGCAGTTACACGACTGTGTTTATTGCCTAAGTCTTGGGATCATCTAGTCACAACTACGTGGCTTAGCACAACAGATTCCATTGAATATGACATTGTCGTGGGAGCTTTCTTGTCTAAGGAGATGAGGAAAATATCTAGTAAAAAAACCTCAACAACAAAAGCAATCGCGGTTAGAGGTCGATCTACAAAAAGAGGGTAAAATCAGAGGGGTACGTCAAGGTCTAATTCAAAAGGCAAGAAGAGTAAGTAAAAATCTTGGTTCTGTGGCAAGTCTGGGCATCTCAAAAATGATTGCTGGAAAAGACAAAATGCATCCAAAGACGACTCCACAAAAGAAATAAAGGAAGCTAATTTAGCAGAAACAAGTTCAGGTATGGTTGATGAGGTATTGTCTACTTTTGATGTTTCACAACAACATCAACATTGGTTGTTAGATTCTGGTGCATCCAACCACATGTATTCATAGAAATTGGTTCTCAACTTAACAATCTATTGATAATGGTGTTGTTTTTATGGGAAATGACTTTTCTTATAAAATTGTTGGAGTTGGTAGCATTCGAATTAAAATGCATGATGATTATGTAAAAACATTAACAAATGTGTTGTTCTCAAACTAAGAAAGAACTTGATATCTTTGGGAGTTCTAGATTCTCTTGGTTACAAGTGTACAACTCAAGGTGGAGTACTGAAGGTGTCCAAAGGAATCTTAGTAGTCATGAAAGAAAAGAGAATTAGGAACCTTTACTAGCTTAAAGGAAGGACATAAGTAAATCAAGTAGTGGTAGCATCTAAAGATGCAAGTGACTCTGTTCATTTATGGCATCAACGTTTGGGTCATATGAGCAAGAAAGGTCTTAAGGTACTGGTTGATTGTAAGTCACTTCCAAGTTTATATTTTTTGAATTTGAATTTTTGCAAGTATTGTGTTTCTGGTAAAGAGTGTAGAACAAATTTTAAAATAGGAAGGCATATAAGAAAACGTATCATTGATTACATTCATTCAAATATTTGGGGACCATCCCCTATAGTTTTTTTTGCAGAATCGTCATATTTTGTGACATTTGTAGATGATTACTCTAGAAAGGTTTGGGTCTATTTACTTAAAATAAAACGTGATGTATTTAATACTTTTAAGCAATTCAGAGCTTTGGTTGAAAAGAGAACTGACAGATCAATCAGGTGTTTAAGGAGAAATAATGGAGGTGAGTTCACATCTGTGGAATTCGAGAACTATTGCAACGAAGCTGGGATCGAACGACATAAGACCACGATTTATACTCCTCAACATAATGGTTTTGTTGAACGAATGAATATAACTGTTCTAGAGAGAGAAAGGATCATGCTCAGTAATGCCAAGATGTAGCAGGAATTGTGGGCAAAAGTAGTTCTTACATCATGCTATCTGATAAAACGTTCACCATCCACTGAAATAAACTATAAGATTCCAGAAGAGGTATGGACAGGTCATTCGTGTGATTTTTCAAATCTGAGAATATTTGGTTGTGTTGCTTATGCCCTTATTTCTAAAGATCAGTGTTCTAAGTTAAATCCTAGATCAAAGAAATATGTTTTTTTTTGTTATGGTGATGGTGTTAAGGGGTATAGATTGTGGGATCCTAATTTCCACAAACTCATCATAATAAGAGATGTAGTATTTGATGAATCCTCACTCTTAAAATCAGAACTGGTAGATGTTGAAGTTAGACAAGAACAAGTACCACAAGTTCAACAAATTCAGTTGGAAACTCAACCATCTTCAGAAAGGGAGGAGCATGAAGACGTTCTAGAAGAAGAAGATGAAGATGAAGATGAAGATGCATAAAATATCCAAGAAACTGAGGATATTTTCATTAACATGATGTGTTGTTCCCGAACTAAGAAAGAACTTGATATCTTTGGAAGTTCTATATTCTATTGGTTACAAGTGTACAAATCAATGTGGAGTATTGAAGGTGTCTAAAAGCATCTTAGTAGTCATGAAGGCAAAGAAGATTGGGAACATTTATCAGCTTGAAGGAAGGACATAAGTAAATTTAGCAGTGGTAGAATCTAAAGATGCAAGTGACTATGTTCATTTATGGCATGAACGTTTGGGTAATATGAGTGAGAAAGGACTTAAGGTACTGGTTGATCGTGGGTCATATGAATTTTTGTCAGTATTGTGTTTTTGCAAAACAGTGTAGACAAAATTTTAAAATAGGAAGGCATATAAGAAAAGGTATCCTTGATTACATTCATTCAGATTTTTGGGGACCATCCCCTATAGTTTCTTTTGGAGGATCGTCATATTTTTTGACATTTATAGATGATTACTCTAGAAAAGTTTTGGTCTATTTACTCAAAATAAAATATGATGTATTTAATAATTTTAAGAAATTCAGAGATTTGGTTGAAAACAACATTGACAGGTCAATCAAGTGTTTAAGGAGAGATAATGGAGGTGAGTTCACATCTGTGGAGTTTGAGAACTATTGCAAGGAAGCTAAGATTGAAGGACATAAGACCAATGTTTATACTCCTCAGCAGAATGGTTTCGTTGAACACAAGAATAAGACTCTTCTAAAGAGAGCAAGGAGCATGCTCAGTAATGCCAAGGTGTAACAGGAATTGTGGGAAAAAGAAGTTATTAAAGAATGCTATCTGATAAATCGGTCACCATCAACTGCAATAAACTGTAATATTCGAGAAGAGGTATGGATAGGTCATTCATGTGATTTTTCAAATCTGAGAATATTTGGTTGTGATGCTTATGCTCTTATTTCTAAAGATCAACGTTTTGAGTTAGATCCTAGATCAAAGAAATATTTCTTTGTTGGTTATGGTGATGGAGTTAATGGGTACATATTGTGGGATCCTAATTCCCACAAACTCATCATAAGAAGAGATGTAGTATTTGATGAATCCTCACTCTTAAAATAAGTATGGGTAGATGCTGATGTTAATCCCTAAATAGTGGCTCATTACCCATTAATTGGGGCATATTACATTAATACTGTTATTTTGTTTATGTTGGCTTGAGTCCATTAGTTGTAATTATACCTCCTAGTCTCCTATATATACCAAAAAGACTTTTCCATTTGGAATCATCTTGTAATTGGACATTTATGTGGGCATAAGGAGGTTGCCCCCTAGAAGAGGCTTATTATGTGAATTTATCTCTTTTTCAAGGTGTTGAGTACCTATTCTGATATTTTTCTATGCTATATTGATATTTGGTTCTTAACATATGGTATCAGAGCCCAAGGTCTTGGGGTTTCGCTGCTACATTTGAGACAGCTTGGAATTTTTGCTATAACTTGTTTTCTACAATGTTTCAGAAGGAACGTCTTGGATGGTATTTAGTATATGGATCAAGGTATGTTGGGTTGAAATTTCAGCTCCTGAGGCCTTATAACTTTGGAGATACATCCTGTGTAATATAGGGTTCTTGAATCATCCTGAACTGAGTCATTGCATAATTTTCTCTATAATAGTTTTTCTGTAATGTTTCAGACCCGTTACTCCGGATACCATTCACATAAGTTAGTAAGGTATCCATGGTAAAAATTTCAGCTTCTGGGTCATCATACATTTGTAGATACACCCTATGGAAGATAAAGTATAACTAGACCTATTGACTAGTCTCAAGCAGGTGTTCCAGGTAAAATAATCATGACTTCTTGCTAGAGTATTCAAATTGAGTGAGACCAATTGCATGAGACCAATTGCACTGAATTTTGTACAGTTTGTAGTATTTCAGGTACGAGTTTCAGAATTTTATATCAATCATTTTGTGCGGGGCACGCTATACAAGTGAGATCTTTTAGAAAGGCCAAAAATCAGCAAGTTGTGGGGAAGTTACCATAAATTCCACTTGGCACATCCAATTTTGATCAGACCTGTGGCATTGCAGAGAAGAAATCCCAGAGAACTACAAAAAATAAACTTTCATACTCAGAATGGCCGAAACTTTGGAGATACAACAGAAGAAAGATTGTCTAGCAAAACCACCTCAAAATCAAGTTTCCAAAGTGATACTTGGCCAACATGCCACCCAAAAAGGGAAATTCTACACCAAATAAGCCTCCAGATAGTCCTACTTGGACTCTTGATGAAGGTGAAGAAATGTGTAGGGACGTAAATGAATTACAAAAGAAGACAGTGACAAAAGATGAATTGAAGGCAATAATGGATACTAAGATGGATGGTTTAAAAAGGGAGATCATGGAAGGAATGAAAAATTTCCTAATAGAGAGGACACCTGAAAGTGAAAATGTGTCCCATGAAATTCATGATGAAGACATAAGGAAGATGAATCAAGAATGGAGAAACTCCAACTTTGGGTTAAAGACCAACCAAATTCCTAAGATCGATATGAGGAAGTTTTATGGCAAGGACCCAATCACATGGATACTTCAGATGGAGCAATTGTTTCATCTACATAATGTGTCACATACACAAAAGGTACGAATTGTTTCTTTATATTTAGAACCCAATCAATTTGTATGGTATCGATGGATTTTTTCTCGCAAATCACTCGTCACTTGGACAATTTTCATGGAAGATATGATAGCACACTATGAGGATACAAGGAGAAATACCTTCTTTATCCAGTTGATAAATCTAAAGGAAAAGGGTTAAGTGATAGAGCACATTGAGAACTTTCAAAGATTTAATATAAAGGTAACAGATATTCCAGATGAACACTTGATTGATGTATTCATAGGAACTTTAAAGGATAACATTCAACATGAGGTTCGGCTTTGGGAACCCAAATCATTGGAGAATGCATTTAGGGTGGCAAGAAATGTTGAAATTAAAAATGTGGCTATGGCTACTAGAAGGACCAATCCTAACATCTATAGAGAGAATAATGCTCCTTCTTCTAAAACACCTCAACCTACAAGGTTGACACCTCAGCAATTGGAGGAAATAAAAGAAAAAAATTTATGCTTTAATTGTGATAGCAAGTACAGTAAGGGACATAAGTGCGGTGAGAATAAATTATTCTACATAGATTGTGAAGAGGAAGAAGAACAAGAACAAGAACCATCTCAAGATGAAAACGTAGAAGCAATTTCATCTGAAGAGTTGACTCCCACTATTTCGTGTAATGCATTGGATGGAATTAGCACTCCTCAAACCCTCAAGATCGAAGGATTTATCAAAAAGAAAAAGGTAATAGTCGTAATTGATTCTGGTAGTACTCATAATTTCATTCACTATAAATTAGCCAAAGATCTCAATTGCTTTGTATATCAAGTGCCAAAGTTTCAAGTAATGATTGCGGATGGAGGAACTATCAACTGCTGAGGAAAATGCAATAAGATCAATCTTACTATGGGGGAATATGTAATTAATAGTCCAATGATTGCTATACCCATGGGTGGTGCTGATGTTGTACTAGAAATCCAATGGTTACAATCATAAGGAATAGTGGCTTTTAATTTTCAAGATCTTTTCATGAAATTTTCATTGGAAGGAAAAGAAATTGAGCTAAGAGGTATCACAGGGAAACCCAGTAAGGTGATGAGCTCTAATGGCATAACAAAATTATTGAAAAAGGGGGATCAAGGTGTTATTGCACAACTATGGTCACTAGATGTTCAAACATCTAAGCCATCTATTCCTCTAGATCTCCAAGGGATCATTGATATGCATTCCAAAGTATTTGAAGATATTACCCAAGGTCTTCCACCCACTCGAAATCATGATCATGATATTCACCTAATTCCTGGGAGTGTTCCTCCTAACATCAGGCCATACACATACCCTTATGCCCAGAAAAGTGAAAGTGGGCGCATGGTCGAAGAAATGTTAGAGGCTGACATTATTAGACCTAGCCAAAGTTCTTACTCTGCACTGGTGGTAATCGTATTAGAGAAAGATGGCTCATGGCGTATGTGTCCATATTATAGATAGCTCAACAAGATCACTATCAAAAATAAGTTTCCCATTCCTGTCATTGATGAATTGTTAGATGAACTACATGGAGCAATCTATTTCACAAAGTTGGATCTTCGTTCAGGGTATCGTCAGATTAGAATGAAAGATAAAGATATCCCAAAAACAACATTTCGAACTCATGAAGGCCATTATGAATTTGTGGTCATGCCTTTTGGCGTTACAAATGCACCTTCCACATTCCAAGGGTTGATGAATTCCATTTTCAAGCCCTTCCTTCGAAAATTTGTGTTAGTATTTTTTGATGATATACAAATCTATAGCAAGTCTTGTGAGGATCATGTGTGACATGTTGTCAAGGTGCTACAACTACTAAAGGAGCAACAACTATATGCCAAACTATCCAAATGTTTCTTTGGAGTGAAGGAGGTAGAGTATTTGGGTTATATTGTATCTCATGAAGGTGTCAAGGTAGACCCTAACAAAATTAAGGCCATGATGGACTGGTCGATTCCCAAAACATTAAAGAATCTTAGAGGATTTTTGGGTTTGACAGGATACAACCACAAATTTGTTCGACACTATGGAAGAATAGCTCCCAGTAGAAAGCTTCATAACAAGCTCGTACGAATACTCTGTATCTGATAATCTTTGACAAAAGAAGAGGATGCATTGGATCCAACGGTCCATTCCAATTGTGGCATCCTTGTATTTCTTTTCAAGTATGTGCTAACAGTACATGATCATCATCATTCTGATGATGATGATGACCTCAGTATAAATCTGGCCGATCCAACTCTTTCTTGGAGATTTGAAAAACTGATTCCCGTCTAGTTGTGCGTCGTCTCTCCAAGGAAACTGCGAGTGTGGTAGGTGATGCGGAGAGCAGTGGGTAGTGAATCAACTGGCAAACGCCATGGTGAAATTTGACAATCATGATGTGATATCTTGAAGGGGCAACTTTGTAATTAAAGACAAAGTGAAAAAGAACCTTTGTAATTCAAGACAGAACGGGCACACTGGAGATGTTTGTTAAGAACATGAAATGAAGAGATGTATATATATAGAGACACACTTCGATTTTGGTAAGCACACGAAATTAATGGATTTATATACAGAGGCACTCCGATTCAGGTAAGCACATGACACGAAGGGATTTATATAGAGAGACAATACGATTGAATGAAAATGCCTCGCAAACACCAAATATTCCCACGACAAGAATTTCATTTGGCCAAGTTTCATCTGCCTAGTTTCAATGAATTTTTTGACCACCAGCCTTCAGTTTTGAGCACATTTTAAACGTTGCACTGTAAGAAGTCCGTATTTGGAGGTTCCACCGACCACATCACGCGCAAAGTTCTGGTGTTTGTATCCGTTGGTTGACATGATAATGTAGTATGGACGGACTATCCGACCAAATAACATGACAATTTTGTTGAATATACGGACTACTCGCTTGGAATTCTAATTGGACTACTTTAAATTTTTCCTCGTGTTTTGCGATCAATTTTGTTCCAACACAGGTAAGAAGAAATTTAAAAGAAATGATGAAATTACATATATAAATTGTTAAGATTTTAGTATTCAAGTAGATTAAAATAACTAAAATTAGCTATTTAACCAACAATTACATTGTTTTTATTTCATTAATAAATATTAAAAAAAAATCTAATAGATAAACTAATAAAAAAATTCAATACTCAAATGAGCTACTCTTCATTATATTTTAATAGCGAACGTTGTAGAAATAAATTAAAAATATATATATTAATATAATATCAAAATAAAAATAGGATGAAACTCCTCATTATATTTTAATAGTGAAAGTTGTTGGAAACTAGTGACAACGAATGATTAGGATTTCAGATCTTATAATCAAGCGTGATTTAAGATCCTATAATCAAACGTTGGTTGTAATCAATAAGACCAAGTTAGAATATGGATGAGATTGCATTTAATAACCAGTTTTTCTGTGTAAATGTATATAAATTTATGTAAGCCCATAGAGGTAGACATGAGTGTGAGTGAGCTACTGTAATTTCCATGATCTGAATAATAAGACAACCCATACCTCTGCTTGGTAGACGTAGCCCAATGTTTGGGTGAACCACGTGAAATCTCTATGTATTATAATTTGTTGTATTGTTGAGTATCATATGTGAATTGCATTTTTCCGCATTTACAATTATAACAAGTGATATCAGAGTAGGTTAGAGGAGAAGATGTCGCAGGCAACAAATTCTCGGAGGAGCCGCAGGAGTGAAACCTGTATACGGTGCGTCGATTTCCACATTGTCGCAGGGCCTCCTCTTGGAAGGTGCGACGACCCATTAGTCGAACTTTGGAACCTCGGAAATTCCTGAGATTGTCGCACCTTGGATGTATCAAGAGGAGCGACGACCACCTGACACCGTCGTAGCCTGGTTGTATTTGGAGGTACGAAGACCCATTGAAGCACGCCGCAGGGAAGCTGCATCGGGAAGTGCCGTGACTTCTTTTTAAAACAAAGGTCACAGCCTCCATTTTTTTTTAAAATTCGCATGTTTTTTGAAAGAATTTAAGGTATCGTCTTTTGAAAAAGTATAAGGTATGAAGTTTTTTTTTTAAACAAACAGGTGGAGGATGCTATTAAAGGTGAATCTGGTATGCATATTATATTAAGTATTGTATGCATATTATATTGTATGTAAAAGGTGGAGGAATTAAAAAGGTGAATTAAAAAGTGAGGAAAAGGTGGGTTAGTAAATGGTTTTTTTATTAAATTTTTTTATTAAACCTCGTGGAGTTTATACCATTATTCCTCTATATTATTTGTTTTTAAAAGGGCCTTGGTTATTATAAGTAGTGGTGTTGTTAAAGTTTTTCTTCTGCCAATGGAAAAAACTCAGAGTGTCAAATTCGAAATCGAGAAGTTCGATAACAAGAACAATTTCGAGATCTGGAAGGTTAATATGCACGATCTACTCGTGCAACAAGGCATGATGAAGGTGCTTTTGGTCAAAGAAAAGAAACCTGTGACAATAACAAATGAAGAATGGAATGATATTGATGCGAGAGCACTGAGTGTCATACATCCATGTTTGGCCGATGATGTTCTGTTCAACATTGTTGCGGAGAAGAAAGCAACCAGTTTATGGATGAAGCTGGAAAGCCTATACATGACAAAATCATTGACGAACAAGATCTTCCTGAAAAGGCAATTGTACAGTTTGCGCATGAAGGAAGGTACAAAAATAGTTGATCATTTAAATACTTTTAATACTCTCTTAGTTCAATTGACCAGCATGAGAGTAAAATTCGATTCTGAAGACAAGGCATTACATTATTATGTTATGTGCTCGTGTCATGGGATCACTTTGTTGCCTCTATTAGCTTCAACAAAACATAAAGTATTGAGTTTCGTGTTATTGTTGGAGTACTATTGTCTGAGGAAACAAGGAAGAAAATTTATTCAGAAACCTCTACATCTCAGGCGATGATGGTTAGAGGCAAACCTAAAGAAAGAGGACAGGGTCAGAGGGATTTCTCTTGGTCAAAGTCGAAGGGTAAAAAGAGAAAGATTAAGTGTTGGTTTTGTGGCAAACTAGGACACCTGAAGAAGGACTATTGGAAGAGACAACAAGCCTCCAAAGAAGACCCTCCAAAAGAGATGAAGGAAGCAAACGCAACTGAAACAGGTTCAACAATAGGTTCAGGTATGACTGATGAAGTTTTATCAATTAGTATTGGTTCACGTCATGATCAACAACGGTTATTAGATTATGGTGTTTCAAATCACATGTGTCTTCATAGACACTGGTTTGTTACTTACCAGTCTATAGATGATGGAATTGTTTACATAGGAAATGACATATCATGTAAAGTTGTGAGAATTGGTAACATTCAAATTAAGATGTTTGATGGAACTGTTAAAATACTAACTGATGTGAGACATGTACCTGAGCTTAGGAAGAACCTGATTTCTTTGGGAGTCTTAGACACAGGAGGATATAAGAGTATTGTTCAAGGTGGAATTATGAAAATCTACAAAGGAATCCTACTCGTTATGAAAGTGAAGAAGGTTGGTAACCTGTTTCTGTTAGAAGGAAGAACTGAGTCAGATCATGTGATAGCAGTATCTGACAAAGACAGTGATTCTGTTCGACTGTGGAATCAACGGTTGGGTCATATGAGCGAAAAAGGATTAAAGGTATTAACTGATTGCAAATTACTTCCTAGTCTAAAGTCTTTAAAGTTAGATATTTGCAAGCACTGTATCTATGGAAAACAGAATAGGAAGAAATTTAAAACCAGAAGACACACTAGTGAGGGAATCCTTGACTATATCCATTCTGATGTTTGGAGACCATCCCCTACTATTTCATATGGAGGATCATCATATTTTGTAACTTTTATAGATGATTTCTCTAGGAAGGTTTGGGTCTATATGTTGAAAGGAAAGGCTGATGTATTTACTGTTTTCAAGCAATTTAGAGATTTAGTGGAAAAGAGCACTGGTAGATCCATTAAATGTTTAAGAACTTATAATGGTGGTGAATTTACGTCAATGGAATTTGAGAACTATTTCAAGGAGTTTGGGATTGATATGCATAAAACCACTGCCTATACTCAGCAAAATGCAGTTGATGAACACATGAACATGACTCTTCTAGAGAGAGCAAGAAGTATGCTTAGTAACGCCAACTTGCAATAGGAACTGTGGGAAGAAGAAGTAACTACAACTTGTTATCTGGTGAATCGATCACCATCAAGAACAATAGAGTGCAATATTCCTGAAGAGGTATGGAAAGGTCAGCCTTGTAATTATTCTAATCTTAAAGTTTTTGGTTGTGAAGCCTATGCTCTAATTCTAAAACATCAACGTTCTAAATTAGATCCAAAATAAAAAAGGCTTATATCTGTTGGATATGGTGATGGTACTAAGGGGTACAGGTTTTGGAATCCTACTACCCACAATATCACCATTAACATAGATGTAATATTTGATGAATCATCTCTCATCAATTCAGATGTAGATTTTAAAATGAAACAGGAAGAAGTACTAATGCAGAACGCGCCACCCAGTACACGTCCGCTTCCACCAGGACCTTCTTGTTCCCAGGCCCGAAGAGCCAAATTGCTTCTTCAAATTCCTTGTCGGGACTCTTCTGCACCCACAGGATGCTTCTCCGACGATCTCCCCTTACCTTATCGGGAAATTGGAACTCGCCTGAATTTGAGTCCTGCACTCGGGTCTTAAATCCCCGAAACTCCGATGGTTACTCACCCACGGCTGTCCTTGCCCCTTTATCGAGAATTTTCCTGTCGGGAAATCGGTACTTGCGAGGTAGCGAGTCACTCGCCCCACAGTTCCCCGATTCTCGATCTGCGACGACTCCTTCCGCACCTTTGCTGCACTCTGGGCCCCACACGCTAACCGATGGTTACCGAGGTATCGCCTTTCGCGACTTCGCAAACTTTGGCACTAAACTTGGTAGCTCCCACTTGCGAACCTCCGAGTTCACGATATGTCGATGCCACCTGTCCTCTACTACGCCCTTACACTGTCGAGAAATCGCATGTCGGAACTTCGCAATTCCCGTTGTCGATATACACGGGACCTCCAAAACCTCGAACCCCGATGTGTAATGACACTTGTCCCCTATCACACCTTCCGGGACCCACAACTCTGACTATCGAGATATCGCATTTCGCGATATCGTGATTCCGAGGGTGATGGTTCCTCTGTCCTCAGAAACCCCGAAATGTCGAACTCCGATTCCACAGGATCCTCGGACACGCATCCCACAGACCAACGGTTCCAATTTTTTCGGGAAATCACTAATCGTGATTTCAACGTGCCAAATCCCTATCTCCGGAATCCCAATTCTCCGATGAACTGAGTCACGATGACTCTCGGGTTACTTCTCCTGCAAGCTAAGGCTTAACTCGTGCGCACCTTCCGTTAGATCTGACCACCATCGGGACTTCGCCAATCTTCCCTACGAATCCTGACCATCGATTCTCCTTCTTGAAGATTTCTTCAGAGGATTAAACTCCTTCCCCAGAACTTATCCTCCGACGCTTGTTCTTGCAACTCCCACTCGAACTTCCTTCGGCATGAAGTCTTCTACGCTCCCTTTTAACGATATCACAAGGGTTCTGTACCTCCTGAGCTTATTTACTCTGACTCCTTCAGAGGAATTTATGCGCACTCCTTGCGCTCAGCGTTCAACAACTTCTCAAGTGTTGAATCCTCCCGACTCTGCGCACTTTCTGCAGCAGCAGTCTTCAATCTCCTTTACTCAGATTAACAACTGAGATCTCTAGTTCCACCTGCACACTCTTGCACGACTTTAACAACCCCTGTAACTTCTATAGGAATGAGAATAAGTGTTAAACTATCGAGCTCTCATCAACACACTCCTTGCGGATGAATTCAACTGCACACTATGCAGGAATCTCCTGGATCATATAGAGAAACAATTGAAACTCATTATCTTCCTTCTCAGACTTCAGTTTGAATCCTTGAAATCATATGCATAACATATACAAAGCAAGTGCATAAACAGAAAACAAACATTCATGAGCACATAAACAAGATACACAGAGAAACAACACCGGACATGAATTTGAATTAAAGACTCTCTTCTATTAACTCAAATCTGTACAAGGGTGTTGTTCATACAATTATCTGCTTGCACTTCTCTTCTGAATGCTTCTAATGTTACAATGATACAAAGGAGGGTGTCTATATCCGTTTTCCCTCTCGAATCTCTAACTATCAAATCTAGACTTAAATCCTATCTACCTGCATTAACTAGATTAAATGCCTTCTTATCTACTTCAGACAAGAGCGTAAGGCTCGAGGTCTGATACAATACACAAAAGGCGCTCCTTCATAAAGGATCATTTAAGACTTGCGCTACAATCCCAAAGAATTTTCAAAAGTTTGGGTTTGTTTATCCAGTTGAACTTTCGCTTGATGTGTTGGCTCGCTTGCTGAGTTGGCGATGCTCCTTCATCATACTCCTCGGCTTGAAAACTTTCATGGGCTCCTGTCCATGAGTTCTTGCACGGTCTGTCCATGCTTCTGAATCACTGCTTCTATGTCCCAGCTGGAATCCTCCAGTGGATGATTCTTCCATTTAACTAGATACTCAAAATACTGCTTCCGTCTGGTCCTTTTGCTGACCCTCTTATCAAGTATACACTCCATCTGTGGCTTTTCTACAATCGACATTTGCTTCTGCCACTAGATTTCTGGCTGCTCATCACTTCCAGCTCCTGCTTCCTTAGCCTTATATGGATATAAGTCTGAGACATTGAATGTCAAAGATATTCCAATGTCATCCGGCAATTCAATCTCATAAGCATTTTCTCCCAATTTCTTCAGGACTCTGCATGGTCCAATTTTCTTCATCTTCAGCTTGTTGTATGTTCCCCTTGGGAACCTTTCCTTCCTCAGATGTGCCAGAACTAGATCCCCAACCCCAAATTGAAGTTATCTCCGATGCTGATCCGCTCTGCGCTTGTACTCCTGGTTCGACTCCAGCAATTGCTGCTTCACTCTGCTGTGAAGTTCTTCCATCGCCTCTGCGAATTCTTCAGCACTCGTGCTCTGAGTCATGGTTTGTTCCAAATCCCTCAGCTCAGATACTCCTCTTGGCTGTCTGCCATATACTATTTCAAACGGACTTTTCCCTGTGCTTTGATTCACCGAATCGTTGTAAGCGAATTCTGCCTGTGGCAACACATTTTCCCAGCTGCTGTGGTGCTCTGTCACTAGGCTTCTGAGTAAGTCTCCCAGAATTCTGTTAACCACTTATGTTTGTCCATCTGTCTGTGCATGATAGGCAGAAATAAACATCAAGTTAGTTCCCATCTTCTTCCAGAGTGTCCTCCAGAAATGTCCAATGAAATTTGTATCCCTGTCCGATACAATGCTTCTGGGTAAACCATGAAGTCTAACAACCTCCTTAAAAAATAAATTTGCGATGTGAGTCGCATCACTGGTCTTCTGACACGGAATGAAATGTGCCATCTTGGAAAACCTTTCAACCACCACAAAGATTGAATCATGTCCTCTTTGCATCCTCGGCAATCCTAGTATGAAATCCATGCTGATCGCCTCCCATGGTCTTTCTGGTATGGGCAATGGCTCATAAGGACCTGCATTCTTCTTTCTTCCCTTAGAATGTTGGCAAATTCTGCACCTGTCAACAAACTTCTTGACATCTGTTCACATCTTCAGCCAGAAATATGCTTCACTCAATTTTGCGAATGTCTTGTCGTGTCCAAAATGACCTGCTAATCCACCACTGTGATTCTCTTTTAGCAGGTTCTCCCTCATGGAGCAATTTGGAATGCATAATTGGTTTCCTCTGAACAACATTCCATTCTGAATCATAAAATCTATCCATGGGCTTCTGTCCCTGAGAACTGGATTCTCAGCTGCCTCGTATGCCTCTGCAAAATCTGCATCTCCTGCATACATGTCTTTAAGGTTTTCAAAACGCAATGTCTTAACTCGAAACTCCTACAGCAATAAACACTTCCTCCTCAAAGCATCAACCACTTTGTTAGCAGTTCCTGAAATGTGTTTAATTACAAACCTAAAATTCTGCATATACTCTACCCATTTAGCATGTTTCTGATTCAACTTCTCCTGCTGAGTCACAAACTGTAATGCATGGTTATCACTATACAATACAAATTCTTTTGGGATCAAGTAATGCCTCCATTTCTTCAATGCCTGTATGATAGCATAAAATTCCTTATCATACGTTGAGTACTTCACCTTTGCCTCATCCAGCTTCTCACTGAAATAAGTAATTGGTCTATCCTCCTGACTCAAGACCGCTCCTATGGCAAAGCCACTTGCATCACACTTTACCTAGAAAACTTTCTGAAAATCAGGCAACACCAACACTGGTTGCTCTGTGATCTTTCGCTTCAACAGATTGAAGCTCTTCTCAGCCTCTTCAGTCCAATGAAAAGACTTATGTCTCTTCTTGACTGTGTCCATCATTGCTGCGCTGATTCTGCTAAAATTTTGGATGAATTTCCTATAGAAACTCGCCAGTCCATGGAAACTTCTCACCTCGAAAACATTTATTGGCGATGGCCAATCCTTTATTACCTCAACTTTACTCGGATCCATCCTCAACTCATTTGCCGATATGACAAACCCCAAGTAAATGAGTTTTCTCTTCATAAATGAAGACTTCCTCACATTGATCAACAACTTCTCTTGCTGTAGCTTTCTCATTACTGCAGCTAAATGCTTCAGATGTTCCTCTCTTGATTTGTTGAAAATCAGTATGTCATCTAAATAAACAATGACAAACTTACCAATGAATTCTTTCAGTACTTCATTCATCAGCCTCATGAATGTACTTGGTGCATTTGTCAAGCCAAATGGCATGACTAGCCATTCGTATAACCCTTCGTTGGTCTTGAAGGTTGTTTTCCACTCATCGCCTTCCCTCATGCGAATTTGATGGTATCCGCTTTTCAAATCAACCTTTGAAAAATAATTTGCCCCACTCAGGCAATTCATCAGATCGTCCATTCTCGGCAATGGAAAGATGTACCTGATGGTGATCTTGTTAATGGCTCTGGAATCTGTGCACATTCTCCAACCTCCATCTTTCTTTGAAATCAGTACCATTGGAATGGCACACGGACTTAAACTTTCGCTGACTAGTCCTTTGTCTAGCAGTTCCTGCACCTACCTTTTAACTTCCTCATTCTCCTGAGGCGTCAACCTGTATGCAGCCTTGTTTGGTAAACTAGCTCCCGGTACAAGGTCTATGTGGTGACTTACGCTCCTCATTGGCGGTAACGAATGAGGTAATTTGTCCACCACAATATCAGCAAACTCCTCCAGCAGTTTCTGAATTTCCTCTGGTAAATCATCCACTCTGGTGCTGGTCAAAATAACTTTCGATTTTCTGACCATAAAGAATTGTGGATCCTCCTGCTTCTTTACTTCTGCCAGAAGTTCCTTCCCACTCATGAGAAGTATCTTGTTGTTCACTTCCGGTTTCGCCTCCTTATCTCTTATCGGAAGTAACATGTGTGTTCTCCCATTCTTTTCCAGGGTATACATATTCATTTTCCCATCATGAATTACGTTTCTATCATACTACCATGGTCTCCCTAGCAATAAATGACATACATCCATAGGGATAACATCACAGAGAATTTTATCATTATATCCTCCGATTTTAATGTCCACTAAGCACTGTTTAGTGACACTCACTTGATGTCCTTTCTGTATTCATGAGACTTTATATGGACTCGGGTGATCAGTCGTTTCCAGCTCTAGTTTCTCCACCATCTCGATTGAAACGAGATTATCGGTGCTTCCGCTGTCCACGATCACTTTTCATTTCCTATCTTTGGTCTTACATGCAGTTCGGAACAGTCAGCTTCTCTGAGCTGTGTCCTCCACCTCCTTCTCGGGTGTAACGAGAAATTTACACATCATCAATGACCTTCCGTCTTCTGCGTCTTCTACTTTAGCATCACGCCTCTGTGCTTCGACGATGTGAGCTTCTCCTTTATCTGTCTTCCTATCTGGACAATCAACCACTTTGTGTCCATTATTCCCACATGTGTAACATGTGATGATTCCTCCTTTGCCTCTACCTCGACCTCTAGTACGAGGAAGAGCGTTTGCATCAGCATAATCTCCTCGTTGATCATCTTGCTGCCTTCTCTGTTCAGCATGTGGTCCTCGCTGTGAGGTTCCACCTCTTTCAAATTTACCCTGAGGCCTCTTCCACTCCTCCTTGGGCTTCTGGTATTTATCTTGGGCAACTGACTTACCCTTCGGATGGCTCTTGCCTCCGCCTCACTGTGCTGGCTTACGGCTCAGCTTCTCTTCAGCCTTCAATGCCATCTGATACGCATCCTCCACCGTTCTGACGGTTGTCATACTCATTTCATCCTGAATGTCATACCTCAGACCATTCAGGTATCTGGCAACCTTTTCATCATCGCTCTCCCGATGACCTGCTCTGATGTTGAGCTTGTAAAATTCTTCGGTATACTCTTTCACCGTCATCAAATTCTGTCTCAGGTTCTGCATTCTCCTGAACAGTGTGATTTGATAATCCCTTGGGATGAACTTCACCTTCATTATCGCTATCATTCAATCCCAAATTTTAATCTTTTTCTTGCTTTTGGAACGTCTATCTGCCTGAAGCTCGTCCCACCATAATGCTGCATGTCCCTTTAATTTTGTGACAGCATGCCTTACCTTTTTATCCTCTTCGATATCCTCGTAATTGAAGTAGGTGTCAAGATCTCTGATCCAATCCAATAGCTCTTCTGCATCCATACTTCCTTCATAAGTTGGGATGTCCATTTTTGTCTTTGAACTCATCCGAGTGATAGCCTTAATTAACCACTCATTAGCTGCATCTTCAGCTGCAATTTCTCCTTCATGTCCAGCTTCCTCTTCAACTTCGGAATCACTAAGATCCCCTGTACCAACTCCGCATCTTTGAGTTGTCTCCATCTCTTCCAGCCTCGCTCGAAGATCGCATATCTGCCTCTCCATCTCTGGATTCCCTGCCGGCCTACCTCTTCTTCTCACCTCCCTATCCTCGGGTTCAGGTGATTGTCTTTCTCTTCTGGGCGGCATGGTGAAATTCCTCTCTTATCCTCTGCTACAGAAAATAGAGAACAATCTCTCTCTGATACCACTTAATGCAGAACACGCCACCCAGGACACGTCCGCTTCCACCAGGACCTTCTTGTTCCCAGGCCCGAAGAGCCAAATTGCTTCTTCAAATCCCTTGTCAGGACTCTTCTGCACCCACAGGATGCTTCTCCGACGATCTCCCCTTACCTTATCAGGAAATTGGAACTCGCCCGAATTTGAGTCCTGCACTCAGGTCTTAAATCTCCGAAACCCCAATGGTTACTCACCCACGACTGTCTTTGCCCCTTTATCGGGAATTTTCCTGTCAGGAAATCGGTACTTGCGAGGTAGCGAGTCACTTGCCCCACAGTTCCCCGATTCCTGATCTGCGATGAATCCTTCCGCACCTTTGCTTCACTCTGGGCCCCACACACTAACCGATGGTTACCGAGGTATCACCTTTCGCGACCTCGCAAACTTTGGCACTAAACTTGGCAGCTCCCACTCGTGAACCTCCGAGTTCATGATATGTCGATGCCACCTGTCCTCTACTATGCCCTTACGCTGTCAGGAAATTGCATGTCAGAACTTCGCAATTCTCGTTGTCAATATACACGGGACCTCCAAAACCCCAAACCCCGATGCGTAATGACACTTATCCCCTGTCACACCTTTCGGGACCCACAACTCTGACTATTGGGATATCGCGTTTTGCGATATCGCGATTCTGGGGGTGATGGTTCCTCTTTCCTCAAAAACCCCGAAATGCCAAACTACGATTCCACGGGATCCTCGGACATGCGTCCCACGGACCAACGGTTCTGATTTTGTCGGGAAATCGCTAATCGTGATTTCAACGTGCCAAATCCCTATCTTCGGAATCCCGGTTCTTCGATGAACCGAGTCCCGATGACTCTCAGGTTACTTCTTCTGCACGCTAAGGCTTAACCCGTGCGCACCTTCCACTAGATCTGACCGCCGTCGGGACTTCACCAATCTTCCCTACGAATCCTGACCGTCGATTCTCCTTCTTGAAGATTTCTTTAGAGGATTAAACTCATTCCCCAGAACTTATCCTCCGACGCTTGTGCTTGCAACTCCTACTCGAACTTCCTTCGGCAAGAAGTCTTCTACGCTCCCTTTTAATGATATCACAAGGTTTCTATATCTCCTGAGCTTATTTACTCTGACTCCTTCAGAGGAATTTATGCGCACTCCTTACGCTCAGCGTTCAACAACTTCTCAAGTGTTGAATCCTCCCGACTCTGTGCACTTTTTGCAGCAGCAGTCTTCAATCTCTTTTACTCAAATTAACAACTGAGATCTCTAGTTCCGCCTGCACACTCTTGCATGGCTTTAACAACCCCTGCAACTTCTGTAGGAATGAGAATAAGTGTTAAACTATCGAGCTCTCATCAACGCACTCCTTGAAGATGAATTCAACTACACTCTATGCAGGAATCTCCTGGCTCAGATAGAGAAATAATTGAAACTCATTATCATCCTTCTCAGACTTCAGTTTGAATCCCTGAAATCATATGCACAGCATATACAAAGCAAGTGCATAAACAGAAAACAAACATTCATGAGCACATAAACAAGATACACAGAGAAACAACACCGGACATGAATTTGAATTAAAGACTCTCTTCTATTAACTCAAATCTGTACATGGGTGTTCTTCATACAATTCTCTGCTTGCTCTTCTCTTTTAAATGCTTCTAATGTTACAATGATACAAAGGAGGGTGTCTATATCCGTTTTCCCTCTCGAATCTCTAACTATCAAATCTAGACTTAAATCCTATCTACCTGCATTAACTAGATTAAATGCCTCCTTATCTACTTCAGACAAGAGCGTAAGGCTCGAGGTCTGATACAATACACAAAAGGCGCTCCTTCATAAAGGATCATTTAAGACTTGTGCTACAATCCAAAAGAATTTTCAAAAGTTTGGGTTTGTTTATCCAGCTGAACTTTCGCTTGATGTGCTGGCTCGCTTGCTGAGTTGGTGATGCTCCTGCATCAAGTACCTAAGTATCAACAGATTCAATTTGAAATCAGCTCAAATACAGAGGAAAGTGAACATGAACAAGTTTCTAAAGATGTTCATGAAGAGTTTCCTACAGAGGAAGACATGGTTGATGATAAAAATCAACAGAATGTGGATGAACCACAAACTTCCCTAAGGAGGTCTACGCGGGTCAGAGTTCCTCCAAGAAGGGATTATGATTTTGTTTCGTCAGTTTCTTTAAGTACTAATGATGATGAAACTTCGTGATATCAGGAAGCTGTGAAGGGTTCTAACAATGATAAATGGAAAGAAGCAATGAAGGATGAAATGAAGACATTAAAGAGGAATGCCACATGGGACCTGGTAGAACTTCCAAGAGACAGAAAAATTGTAGGTTGCAAGTGGGTCTACAAGTTGAAGAAGGGTGTTGATGATAAGGTGGAAAGGTACAAAGCAACGCTGGTTGCGAAAGGATATTCTCAGAAAGAAGGTATTGAATTTCATGAGATTTTTTCACCAGTTGTTAATTCTGTTTCAATTCGAATTGTGTTAGCATTAGTTGCATTACTTGATTTGGATTTGGAGCAGCTAGATGTTAAAACTTCCTTCTTACATGGATATTTGGATGAGTAAATCTACATGGAACAACCTGAAGGGTTCGTTCAGAATCACAGCAAGAAATTTGTTTGCAGGCTCAAGAAATCATTGTATGGTCGAAGGCAGTCTCCCAAACATTGGTACAAGAAATTTGACTCTTTCATGGTGAGACATAATTATACAAGGAGTGATTATGATCATTGTGTCTACTTTAATAAATTGAATAATAAAATATTCATTATCTTAATATTGTATGTTGACGATATTCTTTTAGCAAGAAAAAGCATAACTGAGATCAACACGTTAAAAGCTCAAATGGCTAGGATGTTCGATATGAAACATCGAGGAGCGGCAAGGCAGATTTTGGGCATGGAGATATTCAAAGACATAAGGAATAACAAGCTTTGGTTGTCACAGCAAAAGTATGTTGAGAAGATACTTTTGAGGTTTGGTATGAACGATGTGAAACTAGTTTCAATCCCTTTGGCTTCCCATTCTAATCTTTCTTCAAGTTTATGTTCTAGTACAAAATAAGAAAATGAATATATGTCTCGAATACCGTATGGTAATGCAGTAGGAAGTTTAATGTATGTGATGGTTAATACAAGGCTAGACATTTCACTTGCAGTTGGGGTTGTTAGTAGGTATATGGAAAATCCAGGTAAAGAGCACTGGGCAGCAGTGAAATGCATGCTTAGGTATTTGAGAGGCACAAGTGATTATTGTATCACCTTTAACAATGGTTGTGAATTAGTCTGTGGATATGTTGATTTTGATTTTGCAGGTGATTTGGACAAGAGAAGGTCGACTTCAGGTTATGTCTTTACTCTTGCAGGTGGATCTATTGGTTGTATGTCAAATCTACAAAACATTTTTTCTTTATCCACTATAAAAGCAGAATACGTAGTTGCTTCACATGCTTGCAAAGAGGAAGTTTGGTTGGAAGGATGCAAGACAAAGTAAAGTTACTTTGTGATAGTCAAAGTGACATTCACTTGGATAAGAATCTACCCTACCAAAATAAAACAAAACATATACCTATCAATTACCATTTTGTAAGATAGGTCATCGATGAACGTGGAGTCTCTCTTGAGAAAGTGCATACAAAAGATAACTGCACAGACATGTTCAAAAAACCAGTAATTTTAGAGAAGTTAAGATGGTTCTTGGCTTCTCTTGGCTTGAAGAAAAGGTGATGAACAGAAGGAAGCAGAAAGGTATCAGTTTAATTGTTGTCAAGGTGGAGATTGTTGGAAACTGGCGACGACAAATTCCTTCAAGATTAGGATTTCAGATCCTATAATCCAGCGTTGGTTGTAACCAATAAGACCAAGTTAGAATATGGATAAGATTGCATTTAATAATCAATTTTCTTGTGTAAATGTATATAAATTTATGTAATCCCGTAGAGGCAGACATGAGTGTGAGTGAGCTACTGTAATCTCCATAATCTGAATAATAAGACAACTGATACCTATGCTTGGTGAACGTAGCCCAATGTTTGGGTGATCCACGTGAAATCTCTGTGTATTATAATCTGTGTGATTTTTGAGTATCATATGTGAATTGTGTTTTTCTGCATTTGAAATTATAACAAAATTTGTATCTAAATAAATCTTAGAAAAAAAATGTTAATATAATATAAAAATAAAAATAGGATGAACTACCAACAATATGATCCTTTTTTATAGATTCTCCAAAATAGATTTTCGTGACTCCCCTCATTCGCACAATGTTTTGTATCCTTCGATTACTCTCTATCGGGCTTACTTATACATAATTCCATCCCATTTACATATTTTTGAGAACTCTCTCCACAAGGTGGCGTTTAGTGTGGAAAAATCTAGATCCAACGCATGCCACCTTCAATTCTCTAGTTACCCAAGGTCTCCCCATTCCTCATCCTTTCACAGGTTCATCTCGTCGACTTTTTTTCAAACAATGGTTCATTATCGCATGCAGATGCTCCTTCACCCCGTTCGTTGGTTCATCCAAGTGAAGGTCGAGGAAAATATTCATTCGTTGGTTCTTTCACTTCGTTCATTGGATCATTCCAACACTAATTCACCCTATTTCATACTCCCTTGAAGTTCATCCTCCATGTTATTTGCAATTTCAATCTCTCCGTTGTTGTATTCTCCACACATGGAGCACCGTGTGTTTTATCCTCCTTGACCTCACTTCTATTTGCAATTTCAATCTCTCTGACGTTGTATTATCCACTCATGGAGCACCCTGTTTTGATTGTTTTTGACCTCACTGCACTGTTTCAACATGTTGCTAGACAAGAAGAGAAAAAGAGAGGTCCAGAGTGATATGGATATGGAGAGAGACAAGAAGAGTATAAGAGAGGTTGAGAGTGAGATGGAGAGAGAGAGAAGGGCATATATATAGAGAGTG
>JASDQU010100725.1:36502-46967 GCA_032191745.1 Picea mariana | reverse complement strand
TCCCCCCCCCCCCCCCTTCATATGTAAGTCTTTAATTAAATAAACTAAAATCATTACGCCCCTTTTTCTCAAATATTTAATGAGTCTATTAATTAATCAATTAATCATTGACAAGTGTGAACAATTAATTAATAAATAATTAATTAATTAATATTATTAAGAAATAATTATTGTTTAACTCAACATATTAGGACAGTCAGATTATCAAATTAATTAAAATTAACAATCCCTATGCATCTATTCAACCAAGGTTGTTATATACACTCACCCTTCAGGAAACTTCATCTCGAAGTTAAGGTATCTCATGGTACAAAGGAAAAGAAACATGGTTCACACATTCATAACAATTAACCGACACTATTATTAAGTAGTCACGAAAACTCATACATACTAGTGTATATGTACAAGAAATGCATGTGTAGCTAGTACATACAAGTCTCTTGCATGTACTAATAATCAATAACTATCACCCTTTAGTAATTTATGTATGCATCCAATCCAATCAACAATACTAGTCTTTTATAAAAGACAATAAACCAATCAAATGTTTGTGAAATCCTTTAATTACAATTATCCTAGTTCAACAATTTTATTTAGACAACTGTGGTTTAGTTACGTAATTATGAATATTCATATATACACATTCTCTTTTAGAAGGGAAAACATTAAATTCCACCATCAGACAAATCTCCATACTTTCTCAACTATTTCTACTCATCCTTCCTCCCTAACTTACTTCCATCTCCATTCCTATCCTTCCTCTGCTGGACTATCTTGGAGCATCAACTATATTGACCTAACTCCAAATAGAACCCGTAAGCAGAAGTGTCAGTATCTTGATCAAGCTTCCCCAGAAGGCAACTGATAATCATCATCACRCGTCTTGGGGAGTGTGAGCTAACACCGTCCTCCCATGACTTCAAGTTTCAGAGGATACACGGTGGGAAATGCCTCCACCCCTCCTAATCATAGCTAGGGTCCACACCCTACAATGGAATATACAGTGGCACCGTGTTGCTGGGAGTTTTTTCATCGTTTATTCAGTTTTGGGCAGTCTCATCACCTAAAATCCTGCACTGGTCTACATATCATAGCAATGCATCCAAACCAATATAATTTCACATACAAATATTCATACCATAATGTTTCTCGGCTAGTGGTCATGATATCCACTCTCATCATCATTATCCCTTGGCTATTTCATAGCCCATAACCTGTAGTTTAGTCTGTAACACAAACTCATATATTTCTATGCATTATCATCATGTAATTGCATGCAATCATCATTTCAATTCGGTATCTGTGTACCAACAACTTAACATCAAAGTTTTCAGTTAGAAATAGATCTCATAATATCCCATAATTCAATTTCGACGCCCATTCATAAAATTATCATTTACCAAATAGATTGCATCATATCCAACATCATCAATAACTTTTAAACATTCATAAAATTTACATTCTCACAATATGTCGCATCATATACATCATCATCAATAACATTTAAACATTCACAAAATTTACATTCACATAGTAGATCACATTATATACATCATCATCAATAACATTTAAACATTCATAAAATTTACATTCACATAGTAGATCGAATTATATACATCATCATCAATAACATTTAAACATTCATAAAGGTTCATACATCTTAAAGTTTAAGTGTATCATTTAACAGTTTCCCTGTGAATAGAAAATAAAGTATATAGGCCTTAGGTAATCATGGCTGTCTAAGTCAAAAGGTGGTTTTACATACACCCCACCTCTGAGAAACATATTCTCAAGGTGGTAAAAAAAAGTGAGGGATAGTCTCGTCGTAGTGTCTCGGCGTCTTCCCAAGTAGCAGATCATGGACTATACTTCTCCCATTGGACCTTAACTTGGTCTACCAGATGGTTCCTGAGGTGTCGAACTCTATGGTCCAATATGCGTAATGGTTATACCGTGAGATTTCCCACGTCCGATACCTTCAATTCCTTCCTATTTAGTTTATGTGATTCATCAACAACATAATGACGTAAAACATATACATGAAATACATTATGAGTTTTATGCAAGTGGGGTGGCAGTATGAGACAATAGGCAATGGGCCTAGTTCTCTCTTGGATTCTGAATGGTCCTATAAATCGAGGTGACAACTTTGTCCCCTTCCTGAACCGTATGGTACTCTTATTAGGCCTGATACGAATGAAAACCTGGTCTCCCACTTCATAACTTTAGTCAGTCCTGTGTGCGTCCGCATAACTTTTCTTCCTATCCTGTGCTTCCTTTAGTCTCTGCCTAATCTGAATTACCTATTCCTCCATCTCTTGAATCAATTCTGGCCCAACTATTACTCAGTCTTCTAATCTATCCCAGCTCAATGGCGTTCTTCATGGCCTTCCATACAGAGCTTCATAGGGTGGCATTCTGATGGAGCTATGAAAACTGTTATTGTAGGCAAACTCTACCAAAGGTAGGTACTTCTCCCACTGGGTTTGATTATCCATGGCATACATCCTGAGCATGTCTTCCATGACTTGATTTAATCTCTTGGTTTTCCCATCTGTTTCAGGATGATAAGTTGTGCTTACGGTCAACTGAGTCCCCAATGCTCACTGCAAACTTTTCCAAAACCTAGAAGTGAATCTGGAGTCCCTATCTGAAATGATCTTCTTAGGTATCTCATCCAAATAGATAACCTCGTTTACAAACACACATGCCAGGTCAGTGACATCATAAGTGTTTCTAACTAGAATAAAATGAGCACTCTTGGTTAACTTATCAACTATCACAAGAATGGCATTGTGTCTATGAGATGTGAGCGGCAACCCCACAATAAAATCCATAGAAATGACTTCCCACTTGGACATAGGAACATCATTTGGTTGTAGGAGGCTTGCCGGGTGATGGTGATTAGCTTTCACTTGTTGACTCTCGAGGAATTTGGCGATGAAATGGACTACATCATGCTTCATACCTACCCAGAAGAAGAGCTTCCTCATGTCAGCATACATCTTCTTCACACTCGAATGCGCACAATAAAGTGCTCTATGGGCTTCAAATATCCCCATTTTCAGGGATGTACATCCTTCCTCGATATCTCAATAGTCTGTCTGCTTCCAGACTATATCCTTCATACCTTGGATCTAAATGCCTCCCACTCTGGAGGGTTGAAGTAAGCTCTAAATACTAACTCTCTCCTTGGAGTTGTGTCAACACATGTTCCCTCAGATTGACCTTTAAGGGTATCAAGGAGAAGACACGTGGTCTCCTGCTCAAGGCATCTGTGACCACATTTTCCTTTCCCTTGATGTATGAAATACCAAAATCGTACTCACTCATAAACTCACTTCATCACCTTTGCCTGGCATTTAGATCCCTTTGAGTGAAGAGATGTTTTAAACTTTGATGGTACATTTTGAGCTCAAATTTTTGCCCCAAATATAGTGCCTCCAAAGTTTCAGAGTTACCATTACAGCTTCCAACTCTAAATCATGAGTTGCATATAGTTCTTCATGTTTCTTCAACTTCCTTGATGCATAAGCTATCACTCCTCCATCCTGCATTAGCACGGCCCCCAACCCTTTCTTCGAGGCATCCATGAAGATGGTGAAGTCCTTTTCCATATCCGACACTCATAGAATTGGGGCACTAGTTAGTAACCTCTTAAGCTCAATGAATGCACAATCACATTCTTCTGTCCATTCATACCTGACCCCCTTGCACTGCAAGGTGGTGATGTGTTTCGCTATTTTGGAGAATCCCTCCACAATATTCGATAATAACCTACTACCCCCATGAAGCTTTTCACCTCATGGGCATTTTTCGGCACTGGCCACTCCATAATGGCCTTTACCTTTTCTGGGTCCATAGAGATTTCTTCATCGAAAATGATATGACCTAAATAGTGAATCTCTTTCTGGAAGAAGGAACACTTCGACAACTTCCCATACAATTTGTTCTCTCTAAGGCAGGAAAACACTACACGTAAGTGTTCCTCATGTTCTCTTTTGTTCTTGGAATAGATGAGGATGTCATCTAGAAAGACTTGTATAAAATGGTCTAAGTACTTCCAGAATACACTGTTCATGAGGCTCATGAATACTTCTGGTGCATTGGTCAATCTGAAAGGTACTACGACAAACTCATAATGTCCAAACCGAGTTCGAAAGACAGTTTTTGGGATATCGCCTTCCTTAATCCTTAACTGATGATACCCTGATCGCAAATCAATATTTGAGAATACCACTGCTCCTTTCATCTGATCGAAGAGGTCATCTATTTGTGGCATTGGGTACCTATTTTTCACTATAGCATGATTCAATTCCCTGTAGTATATACACAGTCGTAAGGATCCATCCTTCTTCTTTACAAAAATTACTGGTGCACCCCAAGGTAAAACACTCGACCTTATTAGCCCTAATTCGAGTAACTCTTTCAACTACATATGCAATTCACAATATTCCAGTGCTGTCATCCGATACGGAGTTTTGGAAATTGGTTCTGCACCAGGTTTTAGCTCAATAGTAAAATCAAGCTCCCTCTCAAGGGGTAACCCTGGTAACTCGTTCGGGAAAACATTCTTAAATTCTGACAACACTGGGTACTGATCTAATGAGGGTCCTTTCCTTTCATTCACTACTTCCACTACATATAGTCAACATCGTTGCCTCAAGAATCGCTTAACCTTCATGGTTGAGATAAAGCGTAATGACACCCTTCTCCGTACACCCTGGATCTCAACTGGTCTTCCTTCATCGTTGACACAAAGCACCCTTTTTGCGAAACAATCTACCAAAGCTCGATGAGCTTCTAACCAATCCATTCCAATGATTAGGTCATACACCCTGAGAGCAGTAACGTATACCTTCAACCTGGTAGTACACACTCCTAGGTCTACTATACAATTATCAACGCTCGGTCCTACCTCTTGTTTTTCCCCTGAATCCATCTCGACTTGTTTAAAGTCATCATGCTCGTAGGCTTCCAACAAACTCTTTTCTAATGCAGATGGTGAAATGAAACTATCTGTCGCACCATAATCAAATAAAATATTAACATTGATATGGTTTTGTGTACCTGACGATTTCACCACTATGGGTTGATGTTCGGCCTGGCGATTATTAACCGCTGCGTAAATATGGTGGCTGCTACTTTCTTTTCTCATCGGGGCCTTTCCTTCTCTATGCACAAATCCTGATTGTAACTCTGGGCAGTCATACTGGTAATGGGGTCCTCCACATCCCCTAACAGGTAACACGAGATTGAACCTGCACACTATTATGCGACTGTCTGTGAAATGAGTTCCTTCCCCTGGAACCCCTGCCCCTACTAGTTGTTCCCTGAGATGGTCGTGGACCTGCCTGCATCGTTGGCGATGAATGAGACGCTGCACTTGCTACCATTGAAATCTCTGTGGCTACCATCCTTAGTGCGACTCTGTTATCATATGGAGGTGGCCTAGAGCCCCCTCCCACTTATCTTGGTCTAAGTCCGTATACTTTCACTAAAACAGTATAGTTAGCCACTTTAATTAGTCGCATCCACTTTCCTTGACACCATTCTTGAGCTAGACACAACTAGCATCTACCAAACTCCTTTACACTGTCAGTGTGAGGAAAGTAAATAAGAGGAAGTTGTTCCTCCTTCCTTAAGCATGAATTATAAATTTTAATAATTTAAATATAATTAAAATTTAACTCTAATTATAAATAAACTATAATTATAATTAAATATAGTTAAACTATAATTATATTTAAATTAATTTAAACTATAATTTAAATTAATTTAAACTATAATTTAAATTAATTTAAACTATAATTTAAATTAAAACATTAATTGTTAACCAAATTGAATAAAATGCATAAATTTAAACATTTATGTTTAACCTAAATGAATAAAATAATAAAACAAAAGAGTAATAAGAAAATAATAAAAACTAAATAAAACTAAATAAGAAAATAAAATAAAAAACAATTTTTAGCGTGGGCAGTGGGTCCTCTCATGAGGCCCACATGCCCCCTCCCCCCCGATGCTCATCCCAAAACCCTAAGACCCTACAGGCGTCCTAACAAACCCTAAACTCCTCAACCCTTCACTCCCTCACTGCCGCCTCTCCATTCTACTCTCTCCCGCTGCTCTTGGCATTGGTGTTGGTGTATTGCGGTGATGCTTGGGTGTTTAGTGCAAGATAAAATTCCTCTTGTAGTCTCATCTCTTGGCCGTGGCTTCTTCGACTCGACGCCTGTGCGTTTGTGTGTTTGCGCATTGGCTTGTATGTTTTTTTTTGTTTAGTGCAGTTTCTTTTTCGTTGTTGGACGTTAAGTTTTGGCTGGCCGACTCCCTTTCCCAACGTTTTCATTTCCCACTGTGGCATTTTCTAGAAAAATAAGACCTTGATAGCATTGCAGGTTCTCATTATTTCTCTCAACCACAGTATATGAACGTGCCACCACAGTGTGCCTTGTTGTCTAGTGATTCTGAAGTTGTACATGTAGCTCTGCCCAGTTTGAATGGGGCATTGAGTTATATACGCTGGCCCATCATCCCAGCCCATGCGGAGCTGCCTCACCCCTCCCGATTATCCTGTTAAACATGTGATGTGGGAATTTTAATTCATATGAAAGGTGTGGAAAGAAAGTGTCTACGTCTTATAAAGATAGGAAGGTATAGGAGCCTTACAGAGTGGTTGTCATAGGCTTCATTATTTTACTGTGTAGCTGATTTAAGATAAGAACGTTCTGTAAATGGTGTTTTGCTTAGGACATAAGAAACAAGAGATGCCCACTGATAGTTCCATGGACACCTAAATGAAAACCTCACGGGAACGTTTTCTATGTCATTTCCAATCTTGTTTTATTAATTTTTTTGTTTTCTAGTACTGAAACGCTCCATTTTTCATCCGGAGTGGGATCGAGACCCCTGGAGCGTGTTGCTTTGTAAATTCTCAGGTAGAAAGGGTACTACTGAAAATCAAACCTGTGCTAGTCGTGGTACACCTCCACTAACTTATTATTGCTATAACATAGACTAACCAACTAAGTCATTTCCACATTTTTCGGATGTTCACGTGAATCTGTTTGGTTTAGATTATCTTTTAGTTTTTTTCTTTGGCTTCTTGCTGCTCAAATTTGTTTTAAAAAAAATCTCGACAATGGTTATCCACACGGCCGTGTATGTATATGTTGTTTAGGATAATTCTAATGCTATAAGGTTTTTTGTTCTCGAAGCTACCAGACTCCTTTCGTTAGTTATTTGTAGTTCCAAGTTAATTAATTTGTGGCGTGACCCTAATTCCCAAGTCACAAGGTCATTGATTTCTACTCTTCCGCGATTATCAATTATTGTTATATACATGATTATCAGTTGTTGTTGTATCTGTGACTATTGATTTTAGTTATATCAAATGCTTATGATATGTCTCTACATTGGACATTCATTTCTATTTTCAAATAGCTGGAGATATAAGTGTATATTTTTCTTTTTCTTTTTTGGACAGAAACAGAAGGTTTTTTTTTTTGGTTAATATTTACAATAGTACATTGCTTATGCTAGCTATATCTGTGTTAAAAAAATTTGTTAGCGCCCCAAATGACCACTTCCCTCTGGACTGAGAAGGTTTCTACTGGTTTGTAGCAAGTTATCACATATAAATAAGGTGGTGATTGAAGGACAAAAAAAAATATTGGCTATCGCTTGTGCAATCTCCATACTCGGCAATGGCCATGGTGATGGAAACATCCACTGCCCATTTTCGTTTTTCGCTCTTTCCCTTCAAATTCTCCCATCATCCAAAAAAATAGCAGATCGCTCCCCTTTTTCAAAATCTCTCCTACCATACAGAACTCGCCGCAGACTATCTATGTTAGCATCACTAGCACTAGTATTAAAGCAGAGCCAGATTTACCCGAAGTAGAGTCAGAGAATTCCACAAATAATCAGACTAGGTGGAAACCCATTACAAAGAGGAAGGTGGCAATGCGTGTTGGTTACGTTGGGACTGATTACAGAGTGGTGGTTGTATGATGGGCTCAGTGGCTGTTAATATAAGCAATGACTCTCTGCAGACTTCACTCTGGCGGCTCGAAACCAAATTGGCGGTGTTGATATCTCCAGATACATGAAACTTAATGGCTGCTCAATTCTTGTCACTTCATATATTATTTGAATATGGCAGTGAATTGATTTACCCAAAAGAAATGGAATGATAATTGGCATTGACAGTCCCTAATTCTTATAGACTTGTCTTTTTCCTTGAATCTTTGGAGGCAACTTTGTTTTTTTTTTTTTTTTAAATAATAAAATGTATCCTCTCAAAACGGTTGCAATAAACCTTTTGGGACAAGTTATAAACAATAAAAATGATCTCTTTGAGGCTACACAAAGAAGCAGGCTGGACAAGGCAGATTAAGAACCTTGAACTGCCTACCGCACCCTATTAACCAATTAGAGACTTGGGTTCAAGTTTCCTTTCTTTCCCAACCAGGGTTTCCAAGGAGAAACAAGCTCAAGGTGGTGTGAAATTAAAGAGTAAGGTTGTTATTGACTTAAAAATAGGATGATTAGATTGTAGCATTAGCCCTATTGGAAAAGCTTGCGCTTAAAAGTTTTTTTTTCATTGTGATAGTTGCTATACAATATTACTATACATTATTATTTACTATACAATATACCAGGCGTAAGGTCATTTCTTCCTTTACATTTTCAATATGTATGTCATTTATATTTATGTTTGTGTTAAGAAAAACAATTGTGCTTGTCTTGCAGGTTAGGCGGAGCTGGAGCTTGGACCAGATTTATCTAATTAAAGGGTTTCTGGTTGTTTCACCATAACTAAACATAAGTGTTTAAATTCTGGGTGGGTAGGTAGGCCCTTGGCTCTAGATTTTGAACTAGGGCTCTGATACCATGTGTAAAGACCAAAAATAAACAAGCCTAACAAAATCCATACAACAACAAATAACATTTCTAACATAGAATTTCTTTGAGTGCGTAACTAATTCATTTAGCTTCAAATAAGCATATGATATTTCAACAGAATTTAACATTTATCAACAGCATGAAAATAACTCAACAACAGGGATGATTTTAGGGGCTAAATTTCGCTCATGGGCTAATTTTCCATGGTTTTTCCAAAAACGAGATTCTCTATTTTAAAAATGATTCACCCAAATTCTATAGGATACAAATATTTTACCTTAAAAATAATCAAAATTTTATAAAAACTATATAAAATCCTTAGAAATTTGAGTATTTTTACAAAAATATCGCCAATCATTTATAGTTGGCATATGAAGGATTAGTAGGATTCGCCAAGGTTTCTACATTTTAAAATAAATTTCCATCCTTAAAATCATCCCTACTCAACAATTCATAATAAAACTCAGCAATTCATAATAAAATACCTGCTTCTGATGCTAATTCCCACCGATATGGTTGTCCTTTCCCTGCTGCCTTGTCCAGCCTAATGCATTGACCAAACTCTGCCCAAACCGACTAACCACCCAGCCAGCTAGGAGCAACCTGTTTGGCTCCCTAGCTCCAGGATACTAAAAGGAATCCTGGCCCCTATGCCCAAAACCGCCAGCAACCTAATGCCCCCTGCAATGGTTCACCCAAAAACCAAACTGCTCAAACCAGCCAATATCCCACAGAAAAATATGCCACAGAAAATCCTCCTACCCTCCCAATGCTCCATCCAAAAAGATGTTTCCTCCCCAAAAAAATCCTCTCCTTTTCCCTTAGGACTCTTCCGTCATATTCCCCCTTCACAGACTCTCATCCCCCTCATTAATTTCCTTATCTCCTCCTTTATTAACTTATCCCCTTCTTTATTATCTTATCCCCTCCATTTGATGTTTCTTTCCTACCCTTCATATGTAAGTCTTTAGTTAAATAAACTAAAATTATTAAGCCCCTTTTTCTCAAATATTTAATGAGTCTATTAATTAATAAATTAATCATTGACATGTGTGAACAATTAATTAATAATTAATTAATTAATTAATATTATTAAGAAGTAATTATTGTTTAACTCAACATATTAGGACAGTCATATTATCAAATTAATTAAAATTAACAATCCCTATGCATCTATTCAACCAGGGTTGTTACATTCCATACCTTTCCATGTCTAGGTCAAGGCCATGTCTTACATTGCAATGTACTAAAATTGCAAGTGTGTGAGAGTGTGAGAGGGAGAGAGAGGAAGACAAAGAGGGTAAATAGAGAGAGAGAGTGTGAGAGTGTGGTAGGGAGAGAGGTGAAGGCACATATGGTGTATAGAAGGAGTATGTGTGAGAGTGTGGGAGGTATAGAGAGGGAGGAATATAATGGTGGTAGAGAGAGAGTGTGTGAGAGTGTGAGAGAGGTAAATTTAGGAGAGAAGGGTAGCTGTAGGAAAGATAGAGGAGATATAGTAGGAGGGAGGGGGAGGGGTAGGGGGAGAGAGTGTGTGTGTGAGAGAGGGGGAGAG
>JASDQU010100725.1:0-25973 GCA_032191745.1 Picea mariana | reverse complement strand
AAGATCGATATGAAGAAGTTTGATGGCAAGGAACAAATCACATGGATACTTCAGATGGATCAATTCTTTGATCTACATAATGTGTCACATACACAAAAGGTAAGAATTGCTTCTTTATATTTAGAACCCAATCAATTTGTATGGTATCAATGGCTTTGTTCTCGCAAATCACTCGTCACTTGGACAATTTTCATGGAAGAAATGATAGCACACTATGAGGATACAAGGAGCAATACCTTCTTTAGCCAATTGATAAATCTAAAGAAAAAGGGTTCAGTTACAGAGTACATTGAGAACTTCCAAAGATTGAATATAAAGGTAACAGATATTCCAGATGAACACTTGATTTATGTATTCATAGGAACTCTAAAGGATAACATTCAACATGAGGTTCAACTTTGGGAACCCAAATCATTGGATAATGCATTCAGGGTGGCAAGAAATGTTGAAAGTACAAATATGGCTATGGCTACTAGAAGGACCAATCTAACATCTATATAGAGAATAATGCTCCTTCTTCTAAAACACCTCAACCTACAAGGTTGACACCTCAACAATTGGAGGAAAGAGAAGAAAAAGGTTTATGCTTTAATTGTGACAGCAAGTACAGTAAGGGACATAAGTATGGTGAGAAGAAATTATTCTACATAGATTGTGAAGAGGAAGAATAACAAGAACAAGAACCATCTCAAGATGAAAACGTAGAAGCAATTTCCTCTGAAGAGTTGACTCCTACGATATCGTGTAATACATTGGCTGGAATTAGCACTCCTCAAACCTTCAAGATCAAAGGATTTATCAAAAAGAAAAAGGTAATAGTCCTAATTGATTCGGGTAGTACTAATAATTCCATTCGCTATAAATTAKCCAAAGCTCTCAATTGCTTTGTATATTCAGCGCCAAAGTTTCAAGTAATGATTGCAGATGGAGGAACTATCAATTGCTCRGGAAAATGAAATAAGAGCAATATTACTATGGGGGAATATGTAATGAATAGTCCAATGATTGTTATACCCATGGGTGGTGTTGATGTTGTAGTAGGAATCCAATGGTTACAATCATTAGGATCAATGGATTTTAATTTTCAAGAACTTTTCATGAAATTTTCAATGGAAGAAAAATAAATTGAGTTAAGAGGTATCACAAGGAAACTCGATAAGGTGATAATCTCTAATGGCATAAAAAAATTATTGAAAAAGGGGCATCGAGGTGTTATTGCACTACTATGCTCACTAGATGTTGAAACATCTAAGCCATCTATTCCTCTAGATCTCCAAGGGATCATTGATAAGCATTCCAAAGTATTTGAAGATATTCCCAAAGGTCTTCCAATCACTCAAAATCATGATCATGATATTCACCTAATTCCTAGGAGTGTTCCTCCTAACACCAGGCCATACAGATACCCTTATGCCCAGAAAAGTGAAATTGAGCGCATGGTTGAAGAAATGTTAGAGGCTGGCATTATTAGACCTAGCCAAAGTTCTTACCTTGCACCGATGGTAATGGTATTCAAGAAAGATGGATCATGGTGTATGTGTCCATATTATAGAGAGCTCAACAAGATCACTATTAAATATAAGTTTCCCATTCCCGTCATTGATGAATTGTTAGATGAACTACATGGAGCAATCTATTTCAAAAAGTTGGATCTTCGTTCAGTGTATCATCAGATTAGAATGAAGGAAAAAGATATCCCAAAAACAACATTACGAACTCATGAAGGCCATTATGAATTTTTGGTCATGCCTTTTGGCCTTACAAATGCACCTTCCACATTCCAACGGTTGATGAATTCCTTTTCCAAGCCCTTCCTTCGAAAATTTGTGTTAGTATTTTTTGAAGATATACTAATATATAGCAAGTCTTGGGAGGATCATGTGCGACATGTTGAAAAGGTGCTACAACTACTAAATGAGCAACAACTGTATGCCAAACCATCCAAATGTTTATTTGGAGTGAAGGAGGTAGAGTATTTGGGTCATATTCTCATGAAGGTGTCAAGGCAGTCCCTAACAAGATTAAGGCCATGATGGACTGGCTGATTCCCAAAACATTGAAGAATCTTAGAGGATTTTTGGGTTTGATAGGTTACTACCGCAAGTTTGTTTGACACTATGGAAGAATAACAACACCTTTAATGGCACTAAGTAAGAAGGATGCATTTTCATGGAGTCTAGAGGCAACTAAAGATTTTGAACAACTTAAAGAGGTGATGTGAAAAGCTCATGTCTTGACCACTCCAGACTTCACAAAAACCTTTATTATGAAATGTGATTCCTCGGGAAATGGAATTGGTGTTGTCCTAATGCAAGAAGGAAGGCCCTTGGCTTTTGAAAGTCAACCACTCAAGGGAAAAGACTTACACAAACCCATATATGAGAAGGAAATGATGGCAATACTACATGCATTGAATCCCTTTAGCTTTACATTGTAGGAAAAATGGGAAGATGTGGTTGTGATGGTTTAATCCCTTTAACTTTACATCGTATGTTTTCTTCAAAGTTTATGACCTGACAGTAAGGAAGAAAAGAGATATAGGTCTCGCGTATGGTATGCTTATAGGAAGGTTGATGATTGTGATTGAATGTACAAGTATTTGACATGCACTTTGTCTTGTCACTGGACACATGACAAACTCAGGTAAAGAGGATAGAATTGGGTGCTTTGGTATCTAAGAAGCATGAGTATCACCTAGAGTAGTTGCATCAATTTAGTTTGTGTTTATGTTGATTTAGTGGAGGTGCAGTGGTCCATACTAGAGAAAACTACAGCAAACTAGAGGAAACTAAGCAGATATGTTCATGCAACTAGTATTGTTAGAGAAGTTGTGGTGGTGTTTGGCTTCTCTTGACTTGCAAGAAGGAAGGTGATGTTTGATTCCTTAGGAAAAGTATCAAGAAATTGTTTTCATGTGCCTTGAAAAGATTGAGTGTTTTCTGTTTAAATATTGAATCCCTTGAGGTGCTTGACTGGATTTGTAACCATTTCTCCTTAATTGGCTAAACAATAAAGATTACCATTGCCCTCATCTATTTGTCTTTACTGTGTTTGTAACCATTTCTGGATAATTGGCTAGGCAATAAAGATTACTATTGCCCTCATCGATTTATCTTTGTTGTGTGTGATTGTTAGATCTCGTTTTGTCTATGTTTATTAGCTTTTGTGTACAGACTAGGTTTCAATATAAACGTGTGTCACTAGACATGGGAACCATTTATTACAGTTAGAAATAACTGGGAAATGGGAATGGAGGAAATCATGTGAATGAGATTGCTCATCTTTATCAAAATCCCATTGAATGAAGTGGGGAATGCCCACATCCGTTGAATTGGATTCTAATTCGTCTTTCTCATTGCAGCTTGTACGAACGCATGAGGGAATGAAAGCTGACAAAAGAAAACGTCCATCCTATTTAAGTTTTCTTTGTAATTATGTCGAAACGCATATACCTATTGGAGATGAGCACAATTAATCCCCTTTTAATCTAAAATTCTAATTTGATGGCTAACAATTCAAAATGCTGGAATATTCTTAGTCATCGTCCCAAATCAATGAATGTGGTTTACTCTTCATAACTTCCTTGTATTTTTGAATGTATCAGTTAACCTGTTTACTTTACATTTACCTAATCATATTAAGAAATTACTGTATCACCATATGATTGTCACGTTTAACTGATTAACCTTTGGAATTACCACATTTAAGATTAACTTTTGCATTTCCTCAGCTCTATGTGCATTTCAGTTGTCCGTGCATTTCAATTCACCAGAGTATTGTCTATCTAGGTAACTTTCGGCGTTCACCAGTGCGCAACACTAGTGGCTGTGCTAGTTACGCTGAAAGGCATATACCTATTGGAGATGGGCACATTTAATGCATTTTTAATCTTTAATGCCTTTTTTATGGACAAGATCAAATGTAGATGGAATATTCTTAGTCATCACACTAAATGGAGGGTTCTGATTTGAAATAATAACTTCCTTGCTTTTATAAAGAGGTGCCTTTTTGTGTTCACTTTTTCAAATTTACTTAATCTGATTAAAAAGTTATTATCTTGTCCAATTGATTGACACATTAATGTAATTAGCAATGGATTATGTATTTAAAGTAATATCTTGCCACGTTCAAATACCTCATCTAATTATTTTGTTTTACAGATGAATGGAAAATATGGTTGTAGAGAAGGTGTCAAAGCTCACTAGATCCACTTCCACTTCCTCAACTATTTATTTTATTTTATGCATATTTCTTTTTCGGATGGATGGTAGTTTGCATCTGGCTGGCGGAGCATTTCATATTATGGCTGGCTGGGCGTTTCATATTATGGCCAGATCGATGGTAGTTGGCATCTGGCTGGATGGCATTTTATATTATGGTCGCCTTACTGTTATTCCACCTTTATGTGACCATATATTGCCATGGTTGTTTCTTGCACGGATTGGGGGTGTGTGAGCAGAGATTGCTATTGTTGTTACTCGCATGATTTGCTCTCTGCTATTTAGAATTTTCATTTTGCAGTGAGCGGACTAAGAATTGTAAGATATTCCTCAATTTAACTACCACCTCATTAAATACCTGATATACTTTCTCAGTCTCATAATCCCGGATTTAATTGTCTGTGACATGGGGATTGTGAACCTCCCCATTTTAATCTTTGTATGCTACCTTGATCAGGGATTTGATTTGATTAGGCGCGCAATATTGAACTATGATTATGGTTTTAACCCTTATATCGTTATTCTATGATGGTTTATCCATGTCCATTGTTTTCTCTTCTATTTTTGCAGGTTGACATGACTGTGAAAGAATGTCGGAGGCTATGCCAGTAGTTTCTTTGATAAGAAGAACTGACAAAGCCATGACGCTTGGAAAGCTTAATTTTCCACACGGGATGGAGTTAATGATACCGATCTTTGCCATTCACCATGATCAGGCCTTGTGGGGTGACAATGTGAACGAATTCAATCCTGGAAGGTTTGCAAGTGGAGCTGCGCAGGCTGCAAAACATCCACTGCCATTCATTCCATTCGGCGTTGGTCCGAGGACGTGCATAGGGCGGAATTTTACAATGTTTGAAGCCATGGTGGCTTTAGCATTGATTTTGCAACGCTTCTCTTTTCAGATTTCTCCTTATTACAGGCATGCACCGACTATTCTTATGATGCTTCATCCTCACCATGGAGCTCAATTAGTCTTTCGGAAGTTATAGCTATGAGCATATGCAAGTGTATGTTTCACGAAACCTAATGGATGGTTGTGCATGGCCATAACCTGGACTCCTAAATAAAGACATCAGTTTAGATAGACTTGGGATTTTCTGTATGGTTTCTATTGTTCATGGCTTGTTAATTGTTTTACAGTTCGATTTCTGATTTAGGTTTTTGATTTATAGCTACTAATAATTTAGGTTTACACAATTTCAATTGGTAGAGAGTTAGATTTCAACAATTTTAGGATGTATGTTTTTAAGTCGTACTAAATTCATTATGTAAGTTTTCGGCGTTCACCAGCTGCGAGTTAGCGGCTGTGCTAGTGCTATAGCTATGGATACACGACGGGGAAGGAGGTTTGAGAGCCACTGCAGGAGAACCGCTGAATGAATATTCAGCGTGATTGTTGAGTTCCGTAAGCTGTTTAATTATCCTTTAATATCGAGATATATATTTCGCAGTCATGTTTGTAACTTTTTAAGTACATTTACTGATCGACTTCTATGTAGCCCTTTCCAGTAAAAGGAAAAAGAAAAGTAACTGAAAATCATAGGTCATATTTGAAACTTTTTGGTTCAATTAAGTAGTTTCTTTAATCAAAGGAATAAGTTAAAACATGAGGCTGTTTGATTATCTTTTAATGTAACTTACATGTGTAACTTTTTACTACATTAGTTTATTTTAATCACGCACCTCAATGGAGCCATTTCATGAAAAGGCCAGAGGAACTGAATATTCATCCACTTGTCCGTCGCTATCGTTTGAACCTCAATTTTCTCACCGGGGTGTCTTGAAAAGGCTGCGGATAGAGAAACAGAAAACTACGACAAAACGGTATTCCATGAGGATCAATGGATACGTCAAAATGGTGTCGCTATCTGAAATGGTATTTTTGTCGGGCAATCGTTGCATTATATAAATTTATTAATAGGGAATGAATGTAAAGGAGTAGACCACAGAATCTTAGCTTCTTTACGCGGTCGGAGAGACCATTTTTCAATCACTATGCAAAGTGCACTTGCATGCTTTTATAATCTTCACGCGGTTGGACAAACCTTTTCAATCACTACGCAGAGCATACGTGAACGCTTTTATAATTTCAAGTTTTAATTAATCATTCATTCAGGCTGCGTCGCATAGGCGTCGATAAGGGTACTCATTCCACCCCTTTTTCTGAATACATTTTGAGTAATTTGGAAGGAAAATGTTTGTGAAAATTGCTCCACCTATAAATTGTAATTTTGCTCACGAAAAACTCTAATTTTAGAGGTGAAGCGGTCCAGAGCAAATGATTTTAACAAGCTAGAGATTCCCAGATTCGAGAAGAGATCGCCGGGCAATCTGAGGTCAGCTATACAACGCCACCTCGCAGTATGTCCACAATGCTGAAAACAAGCTAACTGTATATATTTCTCATTCCCGGGCAATCTGAGTGTCATCTTTAGAACACCTCCTTGCAGTATGTACACAAAGCTAAAAACAACCTAACTTTATATATTTATCATTCCCTCCACAACTTTTGGATTCTCCCTCTAGGAGAGCTGCAGCAAGATTTAGGGAGCAAACAATATATTCTTGTCAAATAAACTACGTAACTGCCTTATTAAGGAAGGACCGGAATTTAAGTTCCCCTTATAATGCAGTTGGTGGTCATCGTTATGCCGATGCAGATGATCTCTGTGGTTGTTGAAGCCGTTCAAAACCTGCAAATACATTGCGAGGTCGTGAATGCAGGATGGGTTATTAGTTTTGCCTTTGAAGAATTGTGGCTGTAATTTGTGATCGATCGCTAGCTCAACACCAACGTGAGAATATGTCCATGGATTTCTGGCCATCACATTTTCCCAAAGCCGGAAATTCTCATTGAATATTACGCCGGGTATCATTGTGACTACGTCGTGAACGTTCACGATTCGCAGAATTTTGAGGCCCAGCTCATCACACCGATCTTTGAAGGCGCCATTTCCCACGCGGGGGCCTGCAAATGAATATACGGTTATAGGAATTCTGGAGGAAGATTCATAGTGGGGACGGTTTAGTTCAACCTCCGCGATATCGTAAGCACAGAGCATAGCCAACGCACTGCCCATGCTATGTCCAGTTATTGTTATGCTAAGCTCCTCCCCCTTGTGTTTTTGTACAAGTCTCGCAATTTCAGATAGAAGCTGCTCTCTGGCGCTTYCATGRTTAAACCTGCACSTTGAATCGTGGGAAGTGTAGAGGCCCAAAAATCCCTTCTCCACCTTTRTATCCTCACGAGGCTCTAATGGATTTAAACGAGCAGGAGTTAGTGTATGCATAAAATTAGAGAGCCATTCCATGTATGTTCCAGTGCCTCTCATTGCCACCACAATGTCCCGACGCCCAAGACGCTTAATCTCCTTCTCATCATCTGATACTGCAACGTAACCAATCCAGTTAGATCCATCTCCAACTTCCAACTTATTTTTTAAGAGATCGGGAACATTTATAGCTGGCGTGGCGTAAATGTATTTTGTAACCTGATAACGACAATTCTCCATCCCCAACTCACCAAAGAGACTCTTCCGCCCATATTTGCAGCTGCCATGAAACTTAGACCCAAGCTTCCAATCGAAAGCTTCATAACAGGCTCGTACGAATACTCCGTATCTGATAATTTCTAACAGGAGAAGAGGATGCATTGGATCCAACAGTCCATTCCAATTGTGGCAACCTTGTATTTCTCTCCACGTATCTGCTAACTGTACATTATCATCACCATTCTTCTTCTTCTGATGATGATGATGATGATTTGAGTATAAATCTGGCAGATCCAACTCTGTCTTGGAGCTTTGAAAAACTGATTCCCGTCCGGTTATGCGTTGCTTCTCCAAGGTAAGTGCTGCTCTTGGAAATAGTAATTTCTTACAAGAAACCGAATTGCGGTCGAATATTTTCTGGATAGCTGTGAGTGTGGGGGCTGATACGGAGAGCGGCGGGCAGTGAATCAAGTGGCAAATGCCATGGTGAAATTTGACAATCATGATGTGATATCCTGAAGGGGCAACTTTGTAATTAAAGACAAAGTGAAGAAGAACCTTTGTAATTAAAGACAAAGTGAGGAAGAACTGCCACACTGGAAATGAAATGAAGGGACGTATATATATATATAGACACTTCGATTTTGGTAAGCACACGAAATTAATGGATTTATATACAGAGGCACTCCGGTTCAGGTAAGCACATGAAACGAAGGGATTTATTTAGAGAGACAGTCCGATTGACTTTAACTGCCTCGCAAAAGCCAAATATTACCACGAGACAAGCACGGCATTGACCAGGTTTTATTTGCCTAGTTTCAATGAATGTTTTACTTTTGAGCAACATTTTAAACGTTGCACTGTAAAGTCCATATTGGGAGGTTCATGGACCATATCTCATTTTTCCAAAACGTACTTTCACGCGCAAAGTTATGTTGCTTTTATCCGTTCGTTGACATGATGATTTACTATGGACGGACTATCCGGCCAAATGACATGACAAGAAGAAATTTAAAAGAATGGATGACATGACAAGATGACTCTTAACTAATTACTATTTGCATAATTATCGTATCTATATATGAAAAAGCTTTATTTGATGATTTAGAATTCCTACATCATTAGAGTTCCTACATCATTTGATGCCTTAGAGTTCCTACATCGTTCATATATGAAAAATCTCTATTTGATGTCTTAGAGTTCCTACATCGTTCATATATGAAAAATCTCTATTTGATGTCTTAGAGTTCCTACATCGTTCACACAAATCTTATAATGTAAGCTTTTGAAATTAAAAATAAAAATTTTAAGTGGATTTCCTACAATTATTTATTAAGGTTGGCTTTCATTTCAATTTGGACAAACGCATTTGATTTTAAAATAAAAATTGAAAAATAAATTTCACCAAAATTTGAGTTACATATTTAATAAGTGTGAAATTAAAAATAAAAATGAAAAATAAATTTCACCAAAATTTGAGTTAGATATTTTATAAGTGTGAAATTAAAAATAAAAATACTAAGTCTATTCCCTACAATTATTTAATAGGGTTGGCTTTCATTTCATTTTGGACAGAGGCACGACAAAGGCATTTGATTTAAAAATTGAAAAATGAATTTATACAAAATTTGAGTTAGATATTTGATAAGTGTGTAGGGTCTTTAAGATCCATATTTGGTAAGTCTGTAGGGTCTTTAAGATCTCATTTGTGAGCAATTAGAAAAGCATTATAGAATCAACGGGTTTTATTATACATTCTAAACATCCATTAAGCTTAACATGTTATAGTCAAAGTTATTTTAAACATGATTTTAACTAACCAAAGAAATAAAAACTGAGATCAATTAACCTCAATTACACAGTGAGGCTATAAGGGCTCACAAGTGAGACCACGTTCACACATACTCAATATACATATATTTTATAAATTACATACAGATTTATAGGTTAGGATAGCCTCTAACAACCTCCTCGATTTGTGGATCTGAAAAACCACTCTAATACAAATCTTGCGTACAATAGAAATCTGTTATAACCATTTCCTAAATATGGCATTTCACCATTATTATCTAACACTCCCCCTTAATGGAGAAATGCAACCTCCTCGATTTGTGGATATGAAAAACCACTCTAATACAAATCACGAGTTCAATAGAAATATGTTATAACCATTTCCTAACTATGGAATTTCGCCATTATTATCTAACACTCCCCCTTAATGGAGAAATGGATTTAACACAATGTCAATACATAACATGCCTACTGGTCTTAGTCTCAGCTAGGTTTACAAACATTAGAGAGGATAATTCAAAAAAAACCTTAAAATTTGTTTCAACTCCATGCATGAGTGAGTTTTTCTCTTCCTCCTTTTCGAGATTATGAACCCTCTATGCATTTTCAATTCAAGTCTTCCTCTTTTGCTGAAAATTCCATGTTTCAACTTCTTATGCTTAATCTTCTTGTTGGAGTTTGTCATCAATATGAAAATCATTTCAGATTGTCCAAGCTTGTCCTCTTCAACTTTTTCTTCGAAACACTATTTGTATTGTTTGTATGTGAACTGTTGCCACATACCATTCTCTGTTGTTTTCTTTTCATTATTGAGATTTTCATCATCAATTTGTTGCAAACATGAGTTCATAATAGAATTTGATTTCTTGAAGGCTCCACTTCAAAAACAATTCTTCAATTTCAACATCTTTTTCTCCAATATCCATTGAGTTTTCATCATAAATTGACTCAATTTTTGTATCTGTAATGTCGTCTTTTTCTTCTTCAATGACCATAAACATAATCTAAAAAACTCTTAACAACAAATTTGGTGCGAGCCTAATTATTAGTAGAAAAATAGTAGCTATCTATTATTATTCAATTTTGTTCTCAAATATCGTTGTGGAAAGAATTGACCTCTTTCTCATATACCCAAGTATAAAAGTTACCATGTTGAAGATAATTTTAAAATATTTGTTAACATGGCATTGCAAGTAGTTTTAATTTTCAAATATTTGTTAACATGGCATTGGCATTGCAAGTAGTTTTATTTCAAAAATAGATATATCAATTGTAAGATTTGAAATTAGAAATTAATGTTATGTGTAAGGCCTCAATTTAGAGCATGGTAGAACAATGGTCCTCACTATATTTTAACTAGTGAATTACACACAAACTTTCTAAAAGGATTGACTACAAAGATTAATATGAGTCATTATGATTCTCATCCAACTATGAATTTGAGTTGAAATTGAATATTTGTTACTACATTTTTATGTATGCAACTTAGTAACATATTGAGCTACTAGCAGGCTTGATACCTCAAGAACCCACTTCATGAATTGATTTCAAATTTATGATACCAATTGGTTCACAAAGAGACATGAAGTAACACATACAATATTCAAGATTGATGTTACACCATAAAAGAAAAGAACCATACACCATACACAACAAATAACCTACAAGTAGACACATTTTAAATATGTAACTTAAATATAATAACTAGTAAACAATATAAATAATTACAGAAGCAGAGAAAACCATGACAAAGAGAACTTATATTTAACAAAAAGACTAATCACCAACTGACTACAGACCAAGGAAGTTCCAACCAACCTTAGACTCTATTTCTCCAAGTGTTGACAACAAGTCATCCCTGAGCCAGGGCTATGAATCCACAGTGATGGGTATCAGACCAACACTTGTCTTCCCAAACAAGTCATCCATAGAAATATGAAAGGTTTCTCAAACAAAAATCAAATATAGTTTACCAACGCTCTTCCCTCCATCCTGTACCACCCAAATAAAATGAACACCCTTCACTGCCATGCAGTCCCTTAGGTTAGCTACCTCCTTCCAAGGCTCCAGTGATTCTCGTCAGGAATATCTATGCTAGAACTCTCAGGATTCACAACTGTGAACAAGGCTTTTCAACATATCAATGCATCCTAGACATACAAGCATCAATTCATGGCTGGAATACATCAATAATTCCTACATCCAACCAACCATGGTTGTTTTCCTTCAACAATTTGTTTTTCCTTTCCCATGTAAACATAAGTATGAGAAGAAGACAAATTATAGAGAAAATGACTCAAAAATGAATTGGCTAGCAAAATGATATCCAACTAATTGATTTCTTGAACAATCGATTGATTGATTGAACCCCCAAGCATCCCATAGGAAGGTTTTTAAAGAGAAAATTGCCCAAGGAAAAATGAGCTCACCCAAAGAGACTCGCGTTCCCCTTCATTTACCCCCAACCCAATGTGGGTGAATAATCAAAATAAAATAAAGGATTATCCCCTTATCTCCCCACCCCTCTCTTGTGGAATAATACCCCCCTATAACTCGTGTCCTTTTCTATCTCGCAATCGATGATGTAATTTATTATTAGAAACGTTCAATGCATTACATTTCCTAGGAAATCCATCCTCTCATAAAAAAAATAGATTACATTATTAAACTGGGGACTCAAAACCAGGGTATTACATTCCCTTACCCCTTTTTTTAGCATTGTCACCAGTGCATATACCAAACATAAATCAAAATTTCAAAATTCTTCCAAAAGGCATTGGTACTCTGTGGAGATGTCATGTTCATGATCCCAAGTAGCATCTTCAGGACCGTAGAAGGCACACTGAACTTTTACTAGTTCTATGACTTGATTCCAGAGCACTTTGACCTTTCTATCCAATATGCACACTGACTATACCTGGAATTCTCTTTCTGGATCCACTTGAATCAAATTCCAATCGATAACATGGTTATGATAAAATAAAATGTGCACATTCATGGAAGCAGGAAATGAAAGCATGTATGGAACTAGGCTTATTCTGTCTAGTATCTCAAATGGACCACATAATATGTTTGCTATATGTGTACCACTTCCCATCTTTGTTGATATGTTCATGGTATTCACTTTCAAAATCATGTTCTCTTCCACTTTAAATTCTCTAGGTGACCTATTCTTATCTACATAACTCTTCTATCTATCTTCTACTTCCTTCAAATTCTATTTAACTCTAATGATTTGGTCTTCCATATCCTTGAACAATGTAGGCCCAAGTACTACATTGGCTGTTGGGTTGTCCCAAATTACCATAGTATTTCATTTTCTACCATACAAAGCTTCAAATGGGCTCATCTTAAATGAAGCTTGATACCCATTGTTGTTGGTAAAATCAACCAAATGTAAGTAACCTTCCCACTTAGATGGCTTATACATCACATACATTATCAACATGTCTGCAATCACTTATATGATTCTCTTTGTCTGCCCATCTGATTGTGGATAGTATGTTGTGCTAAAGTTCATATTTATACCAAATGATTTAAGTAATACCCTCCATAAATTTGATTTAAACTTGGTATCCATATTTAAGACAATTTCCTTAGGTATCCCATGCAACCTAGCAATCTCCCTCATGTAAATTTTGCAATATTAGCTATTGTATGACTCATTTTTATAGGAACAAAATGAACAACCTTTGTCAATTTATCAACAACTACCATTACTTAATCATTTTTCCTTGCTGTCATGGGAAACTTAGTGATAAAATCAATAGTTACAACTTCCCATTTATTCTATGGAATTAGCAATGGTTGTAGAAAACACGTTGGGTGTCTACGCTCAAAATTCACTCTCTGACATTCCATACATATGGCAATGTAATCAACAACATCTTTTTTCATTCCATGCCAAAAGAATTAGTTTCTTACTGTCGCAACTTTTTTCTGGTAACAGGGATGTCCGACATATGGAACATTATGAATTTCCTTTAATACCAAATTCCTAAGTTATCATGAAAAAGGAATACAAAATTTTCTCTTATGCATAAGAATCCATCCTCTTTAATCTCATAACCTTTTAATTTTTGATGTACATTTTCTTGTTGTAAACTTTCTTTTGCTAGTAGGTAGTGTTGGTCTGTAATAACAACATCCAAAATTCTACACTTCAAATATGACTAATATATACTAATGGTTGTAGAATGCATGATATGTACCCTTCTATTGAGTGCATCAACAAATTTGTTCTCTTTCCCTTTCATATGCTTGATGTCAAAGTCATACTCACTTAAAAAATTTAGCCATCTTGTCTTCTTGGAATTCATAGTTGGTTGTTAAAAAAAAAAATTTTAGACCACCATGGTCCATTGTTAATTCAAATATTTTCCACATTAAATAATTCCTCCATATCTTCAAAGCATGAACTATGACAACAAGCTCCAAATCATGTGTGGCATAGTTCCTATCATGTTCTTTAATCTTTTTGGACTCATAAATAATGACATGTCCATTTTAATGACTTGTTTTCATGCATCTGTACAAACCAAAAAATTCTCATTTGGGTCATTGTTCTTTAAAATAGGTGCACTAGTAAGTAGTTCCTTCAACAAATTAAAATTATCTTCACATTTTTCCTCCCATACAATCTTAGTGTTGTCATCCTCTAATGGATTCAATCTTCTCATGATATACTACTAGATCTTATTCTAAAATAATGTGCCCCAAATAATGGATTTGTTCTTGGTAAAAAGAACACTTACTAACATTGGCATAAAGATGATGTTCATTGAGGAAATGCAACACCAACCTCAAGTGATGTTCATGTTATTCCTCTGTCTTAGAATAAATAATTTTGTCTTCCAAGAACACAATGACAAACTTATCGAAACAATTTATAAATATATCATTCATTAAGCACATAAAGATAATAGGTGCATTGGTCAGTCCAAATGGCATGAGTACAAATTCATAATGTCCATACCTGGTTCTAAAGGTTGTCTTATTGATGTCTTCTTTCTTGATTCTTACCTGATGGTATCCTGATCTCAAGTATATTTTTGAAAATATATTTTCTCCTCTTAGTTCATCAAAGAGGTCATCAATTATGGGTAGAGGGTATTTGTCCTTCATAGTGTCTTTATTCAGTTCTCTAAATTCAATACATAGCCTCAATGTTCCATCCTTCATTTTAACAAAAAGTATCAGTGTTCCCCAAGGTGAAACAGTTGGGTGTATGTACTCTTTCTTCATCAGTTCCTCCAGTTGCATTTGTATTTCTTTTAATTCTGGTAAGCTCATTCTATAAGGTGTCTTTGATACTGGGGAAGTCCTAGTACTAAATTGATAGAGAAATATATCTCCCTCTTCGGTTTCATTCTTGGTATTTCTTGGAATACATCTTCAAACTCTTGCAATACTGAAAATCTTCAAGGGTTGTCCCTTTTGCTTTTTTTGGTTCCTCCATGTTGGATGCATACAATTGAAAGCCTTTCATAAAATATCTCTTCAATTGTAAGGATGAAATGTCCATTATAGAGATGGGTCTCAGAATTCCTTTCACAAAGCTTTGTTTTCCTTCTTCATCAAGGCATGTAAATGTCTTTTCATGACAATCTAGGACAACATGACGTTTTTCCAACCAATCCATCCCAATTAGGATATCATAAGATCCTAATTGTATAATATTCATATCACCCACTGTATTTACTGCATTCAAATTTATTGGATAACCTCTTACAGTCTCCTTGATCCCTCTTTTGGTTCCAGTGGTTAGTTGAACCAAACTTGATTTTTCAAGCTTATTTTTCTCCAAAAGTAATCTATCCACTCGTTTAGGATCAATGTAACAATGACTTGCTCCTGAATCAATTAATCTAGCAATATGTTGATTAATGATCTTCCCTTCCACTTCGATCATATATGATTGGTGTTCTGCTTGTCGATCTTCTAAGTTTGGATATATTCTTGGAATATTTTTGCCCATGTATTCTATTGTAGTAGACTCTTTGATCTTGTGAAAGGTCTTGATTTTGTCTTCTCTATGAAGGAATTCCTTGTACATGTGATCTTCTTTGCATCCCCAATATTTGATTATCGGTCTTTCGCTTTTTCCTGAGGAGTATTACTTCTTGGATTCATTCTTAACAAACTGGTCTTGCTTATTTTTACTAGGGTTATTTCTATTGAAAGGATGTTTGAATCCCTTCCTTCTTTGATAACATTTATCCTTCTTCTTATCCTTCCAATATTTTGCAAATATTCTTTGCCCTTTCCTTGCTCATACAAGTACTTATCCTTTCTAATGGTCTCTGTCGAAGTTCTAGGTTCATCATACTGAATATTCTCTTTATAAAAATATGGTAGTTCACTAAGAAACTTTTGTATCTTCACCTTGTCGTCTTTGATAAACCCCACATATTTCAACAATATTGAGAACTTATTTTCATATTCTCCCATGGTCATGCTTCCCAACCTCAGTTCAAAAAACTCTTGCATCTTCTCTTCATAGTAGTGCTCTGAAAGATAATCCTTATTAAAATATCTCTTGAACTGCTTCCAAGTGATATGGTTCTCATTGATGTGTTTAACTTGCTTCAACTGATCCTACCACATAGAAAATTTTCCAAGCAACTGGTATGTGGAAATTATGGCTTCTAAATTAGAGGAGTAGTTGTGCAACTAAAAATAATTCTTGATTCCAAGAAACTAGGCTTCAACATCATATTCCCATTCCCTTTTACCATCAATGGATGGTGGCTTAAGCTTCCTCATATCTCCTTGCAAATCATCAATCTCATGTCTTCTTCTTTGATGTATGATAGGAGACACTTCTGTACTACTTCTTGAATCCTCATATGCATAAATATTTCTTGTTGAGTAAGGAGGTGAGTGATGTCTATGAGTTCTACTAGCACTTATTAAATGATTGGATCTTATGTAGTTATCTCTTCTTTCATATTGTCTTCCTTCATCCTCCTATATTGAGCATGATCCATTCCTTGCTTGCCTATGTAACTGATTTAGGATTTGCATCATTCAGGCCTTTATTTTATTATGTTCTTTCATTATCTTCTCATTATCTTGTTTGTAACTCTACGCTTCTATTTTCATGCTTCTCATAGTCTCTATTAATGTATCAAGATCCACTCTTTTCATGTGTCCATTAGATTCTGTCTCTGCATTTCTAACACTAATATTTTGAACTTTTGCGTCTCTCTCATGATTGAAGGCTCCTTCTCCTTCCTCCATTTCCAAAATTTGCATTCTTATCATGAAATAATATTGTTATGGCCCTACTTCTACAAGAAATTGTGGAAGCACAATAATTTATATTAGACAAAAAAAGAATAGTGATATATACACATTGTTGGAAAAAGGACTACAAAAAAATTATATTTCTTTTTTGTTTCTTAAGGCCACTAGTGATCTTATTCTAAGTTTACTATAAACTTTACTACTAAGAATAAATTTTTGGGTTCATAATTAGATTTATTTCTTTTGAGAGATTTCCAACGACTATTCATTTGATTAATTCTAAGCTCTCAGGAAACTTTTATGCCCCTCTGAAGTTTTATGGGCATTTTCCCCTTTTTTGTTGAAGTCTTCCTATCTGACGTGGCCTCCATGTGGAACCATCCCACGTGTTCTAGATGATATGGCACTGATGTGGATGATAACGTGGTGTTGATATGGCATTAGTCACCGGTCACTGGAGCTACTTTTCTTTCCCATTTCCTATAAATGCTTCTGGTCCAGTCTGGTCCACCGACCATTGGGTCACCTCACTCAACTTACATATAACTTCCATCAACGAACCTCAGTCAAATCCAATTTGGTCCACTTGGTTACTAGGCATTGGGAAATCCCATGCAACCTCCCTCTAACTTCATCGAAGGGATGCGTTTCAGTCCAGTCCACCAACCACTGAACCACCCCATCCAACCTCCATGTAGCTTCATCGAAGGGCTCTGGTCTGGTCTGTTCCACTAGGCCACCACCCGCTGACCACAAGGACATGACCCACTGGCCACTGGGCCATGCCATGCTCTGTGTAAAATTACATCCAACAAGGAGTTATTTGGATGTCGATCTAGTCCATCAGTCACCTCCACCAAAATTTTACAATGCATGTGGCTCTGTAGGGTTCCGTAGTTCTCTTTACATAATCAAGTAACAAAGGTTTGTATTTTGTTTATAAATCATTTAGTTGAAGCCTTCCCTCTGCATGTGGGATAAGGAAAATAATTCCCATCACATATCAACAACTCTAGATACAAACGAGGCTCAATCGATGGTTGTTGTGCATTGGAACTATGAGAGGCATAAATCCTATTTCTGACGCCCAAATCGAGCAGAAGAATGATCGATGGAAATATAGGGCCATGGAGAATCTCTTAAACATGGTTTTCAAGGATATAATGATAGTGTTAAACCATGAAACTATCCCCTCCGACGTCATCCCATAGAAATTCATTTATTTCATTCAAGACTTCTTGGTATCATTCTAGTCCATGCAATTAAATCTTGATTATCCATGCTCAGAGAATGACAACAAAAGTGTATCTGTTCAGCCTCATTAATGTATGTAATATCCATCCAATTTAAATATTTGAATAATCTTTAGTGATTGTTATTATTGAATTATGACATTGGGAAAAAATAGATTAACATTTTGATCACCATAGATAATTGATGGTGAAAAATATTTATGTAAATATTATTTTTAATTTTATTTTATTTAAAATTACTTGAGATAAATTGATGAGAGAAACCATTTATGATAAGACAAATACTTTATTCCATGGGAAAAGTGAAAAAACGATGGAAACCACAAGGGTAAAAGTGATTTTTGTCCACGAGGAAAAGTGTGAACCTACCCCCAAGAGTGTGGGACGTTAGGAATTAAGCTAGCAAGATGTTAGGCCAAGACTCCCAAAAGTTAGGGAGAAGGCTAAATGGAAAAAGAAATAAAAAGACCTAGGCACTCTATTATTCTCAACTGGCCAAAACAAGAGAGAAAAGAAACAAAAAAACAAGTATGGTGTAAATAAGATGTTGTTGAGTACTTGTGCATAGTTAGAGCTTGGGGGTTTTGAGAAAGAGCCAAGTTCTGGAAATTATTTGGAGAAGGTTCTTGACATTTTTAGTTTTCTGTGGAATAAAGTGTTTGGCTCTGGGGTGACCAGAATTAGCAGTATGTGGATTCTCTAGTCTATGGTTGGGAGGAGCTTGAATCTCTCCTCAATTTGTGTCAGTAAAACATTGTGGTTCAGATATGTGTATCTACCTTTGTTATTTTATTTCTTTAGAATTATCAGCTCAAATTTGTACAGTTTTAGTTGGATGCTAATCTACATTGTCTCTATATATGCTCATAGTAATGTATTGTTGGAGATATTGATATGAAAGTAGAAATAACCAAAGACTTCTTAGTCAATTCATTACCATTAACATTTGCAGAGGAATCTTAAATATGAAAATAACTATAGAATTATTAATTAGATCATTCTTTATAGAGGAAGCATAAATACTTATATCTCAATATTTTTCATTTGTATTAGCAGAGAAATAGACTAACAAAAATAATGCTGGAATATGGCTTGAAACTCTAGTTATGCAATGACTCTTGGTTAAATATTAGTTATGATAAAGACGAAATACATAAATATTCTAATGGTTCTGTAAAAATAGCTATTGTAATTTCCTTTGAACAAAGAGCATTTTTCTTGTTCCACAGATAACATGAAAATAATATGCATTTGGTTGGTGGCCATAAACTAGAATTGTTTTTATTATTTTAAATGGTTAGAAATAAATGGATAAATCACTCTGTATGTAAACATAATGATTGGTAAACTATATATCAGAAACATTTTGTAGCTATCAAAAGAATCCCCATATAGTGGATGTCTATAACCTCTATCCCCAAAGGAATTCTTCAAAAAATTAGGAAATCTAGTTTTCGATTCCTATGGTATGGGTCGCGCCAATAAGTGGGAATCTCTTTGGTCAGATGGAATAGTATTTCTCCCCCTAAGGATCTCGGGGGTGGGGACTGAATAATATCCTTCAATTCACCTAGGTTCTTGCTTCCCGAAGTTTGTGGCATTTCTCAATGGGAAATTCTCGTTTCGGGTTCTTAAAGAAAATATCTTAAATGGATCTCAGTGGAAGAATGACATCGATCACTAAACTAGTCACCGAGAGGGTCTAAAATCTGAAATCCCTAATTGATCTTTCCCTCGATATGAAATTGGATAGTATGGCATATTGGGGATGGAAGATTTTTTAGAATTGGAGTTGATTTATGGTTGGGGTTCGACAATGATTACCGATTTTCGGATGCTCTAATCGATGATCTTCATTCAAAAAACATATTCTCTCTTTGACATGTCTATTCCCAAGTGCCTCAACTCAGGGGAAGACTAGGATTGTGTTCTTCCATATCGTTGGGGATAGGTAAAGATGAAGCAGTAGAATGGGATCAATTACATGAGACTCTTGGTATCAAACAATATCCTTTTACAAGATGAAGATCCAAACAAAATCTATTGTTCTAAGAAACCCAAGTTGGGAGAGTTCACTTTCAAACTAGGATACAAATTCTGGGTCGAATATCTTTTCACGGAAGAAAATAAATGGTGGTGTAGGCTATTATGGAAAATCCACGTGCCCTTAGAAAATAAATTATGCTCTGGCTTTCTCTATCAAATAAGATTTTAATTTGGGAAGTTGGCCGCTATCCCGCATGGGTTGGGCATGGGTGGCGTGTTTTATGTAAATCTCCGGATGAAAATGAAACTCACCTATTTTACAATTCTGTGTATGCAAAATAGGTATCAAGAACTGTTTCAAATGATTTAAATCCATCTTCCCCGTGGAATAAAGGCATCTTGAAGACTACCTCAGGGAATAGTTTTCCGCGCAGTTGAAATGTTCGAAGGTATGCCTAGCTTAATGGTTTCGTGTATCTGGTGGGATCGTAACTCAATCATATTTAATGATAAGGAAACCCCCATGAAGTAAAAAAAAAAATATTAGTGAACCTATCCAAAGAGTTTATGATAGAAATAAATATAAAATATCTAAGAGTTCTAGTGATGCCAACGCTGGACTTCAAAATTCCCTGAGGCTTCTTCGATGGGGCATGCCAACGACACCCTTCAATGTGTGGGCTTCAGGTGGTATTTTTCATCAAGAATAATCACTATATACATGTTCTTTACACTCCTCGAAGAGGAACAAATAATAAAGTTGAGTTCATAGCTCTTCGAACTCTCTTGGACATCACCTCCACTAAAGATTTAAAGAAATTGTAGATTATGGGAGAATCCAAGCTGGTTATATGTTGGGCAAGGAATAAAGCATCAGTCTTGGATGTCAGGTTGGTACCTTTCCTAAGGGACATTAAGCATTCAATGCATCCTTCAAGTGGTTCTTTTTTAATCAGATCTTTAGAGAGCTCAATGAGAAAGTGGACACTTTTCCAAAAGAAGCATTGTCCCTTCCAGAAGGCACATTTGGTCTTTATGAATTTCTGGTTAATACAAAGACCCAATCAATGGAGTTCAAGCTCTAATCTTAGAATTGAATGTTAAACAAGAAAGAAGTGGAGTAAGGAAAATAAATCTTTTCTTCTTATGATGTATAAGAATTAGTAGTGTAGGAAATATGGAATAGGAAATTCACTCTTATGAATTTAAAGACTTTTTTTGTTTCTTTCCTCTGCGGAACACACACACACAAGATACACAACATTAAATTTTTGAATGTCTTTTCTTAAGGCCCCATAGACCACTTTTGGTTTCATTGAACGTTAACTACCACCATAATTATCATTATAAAATATTGATAAATATTTTACATCTTTAACATTTTTTTCAAAATAGTTAATTAATTATTTTACTTTAATCAAATTAGTGTTACAACTAACTATTTTTCTTTAGAAGGTTAGAACATCTTTTTATACCAGTGTTTTAAAGTTAAAGAAAATCAATCATACAAATAACTTCCAATATTTATTAACAATCTATTTTATCATTAAAAAAACAAATAAACATATTTTAGAAATTTCAAACTAACTTAAAAAATTAATATATTAAAAAAATTTCTAATTAAATTTATCTATTTTAATTCAAATCCAATACGACCAATTCATTATGCAGAGTGCCTTCCATGCTCATTCCATCTTCAAAGCAACAAAAATATCCAATGTCATATATATATATATATATATATATATATATATATATATATATATATAAATAAATGCATTGATACAAGCATTTGAAAAGTTATATTCACTTGTTTCTTTATTAAAATTCACAATCAACTCACTTTTCATTCATATTTGCAAGAATTTCAATGTATTGAAAGTAGCCAAGGCCCACCTTAACCTTAATCTACATATACCTCAAGCTTGTGATATTTATTAAGCCATAAGAAGTTTCCATTATTGAAATGTATGTCCTTATGTGATTCTTAGATCACTCGGAGTTGTGTAGATGTGTTTCTCAATGTAATATGAAAACAACATCTTTTGGATTTGAATGTTCAATGAATTGTATGAAAAAACACACATTCATTTTAATATTACTTGAACAATTACTTGGATATTCCAATAGAATCCTCCTCATAATAAATGTTCATTTTTTTAATCTGTACATGTGTCCCTCTCTACCTTGAGAAAGGGAGGAGACTTATGTAGTCCCTATTGTCCCTTTCAATTACTTGGATATTCCAATAGAATCCTCCTCATAATAAATGTTCATATTTTTAATTTGTACATGTGTCCCTCCCTACCTTGAGAAAGGTAGGAGACTTATGTAGTCTCTGTTTTTCCTTTCAAATTGTGTTTGCAATGGCATGTAACATGGAAGGGCAAAAGATACCAAGTAAGAAAAAATTTAAGACTTGAAACACTCAACATTAGTTACTTCATCTCATACTCATGTTTGCACACATTGATGAAAATTGATTGCTATTAGTAACACTTTATTACTAAAAAAGAAAAAAAAATTAAACGAATTCAAAATAAAAATATAATTACATTCACAAAACTTTTATCTGTTATTTTTAATTTTCTTAAATCAAATTTTGGATTTCAACAATATGTAATTTGATACAAAGCTTCTATTCTTAATTTACCTTTTCTACATTTATATGTGAAATTATTGTATTTTTCATATTTTAATATCTTTCCATCTTTAAATAAACCTTGATTTCTTATCTTTACCATTCCTTTTTATTTTTCTGATGGTGGTTTAGTAGTCCTCAAAACAAATGTTCAATTATATTTAGTCAACAAATGTTTAGAGACAAATTAAATTGAAGATTAACCCATTAATATTTCAAGTGCATTAATAAGTTTTCAATTTCTACATTCACATTGTTCCAATCTTAAACATATTGTTAAAATTGAACCTTTTCACCTCTATATTTTATAATAGTGTATTTTTTTGCAATTTAATGAGAAATTACTAGTTATATTGTAATCGTATTTGTAATTTTTTAATATATTTATGTCGATAGGCGTCTCCATTATTGTAATCGATGGTTTAATGAACCTTTTAATCACAAATTCCAATCTTATGGTCAAGAATTAAAGATGATGGCATATTCTTAGTCTTACACTTAAATCAATGAATGAGATTTAATCTCCATAATTTCTTGGCATTTATAAATGCATGAGTTAACCTGTTTACTTTTTCACATTACTAAATCATGCTAAAGAATTACTGTCCAACCATCTCATTTCCATGTTTAAGTGATTAACAAAGATTAATATGTATATAACATTTTATTACCACTTTTTGTTAATTAGCGGGCACTACCTCAACCTCATTCCCATAGATAACACGTATCATATTTGGGCAGTTGGAGTGGGCATTTGTCGGGATGTAAAACGTGAAATGGTTATGCCAGTTTGGCCTAGGGTCAATTAAATCATGCGTTTCCAAATAGAGAACCATGACTGCTACCAGGTGGAGAGCAGTGGTGAGTGCTTGGATTTTATAATTCCCCCTAAGCCAGTTAATTCAGCCTCAGCGGATCAACATGCATTGAGATTACTATTAAAATGTGAAATGGAATTATGCCAGTTTGGCCTAGGTTCAATTAAATCGCGGGTTTCCAAATGGAGAGCCATGAGTGCTACCGGGTGGAGAGCCGTGGTGAGTGTTACCAGGTGGAAAGTCATAGCATTTGAATTTCAATTAACTCTCACTGCATTAATATTTTATAATTCAGATTTATATGCATTTATGTTTTATAATTCCTGGTGAGCCATTTATTTCAGCCTTAGTGGATCAACATGCATGGAGATTACTATTAATGGTTATTAGGTATTCAAATCAATATGCATTCACATTATTGTGTCTTCGGATCGATATGCATTTGGATTATTTGTATTTTGTTGTATATGCATTATTCAGATTATTATTTATTGAGATTACTTTCAATGGTTATTGTGCATTCTGATGAGTATGCTTAGGGTTAAGGTTAATGGTTATTAGGTTTATTATATGCATTCAAATTATTATGTATTCATATTAAGGTTAATTAATGGTTATTGTGCATTCTGATGAGTATGCTTAGGGTTAGGGTTAATGGTTATTAGGTTTACTATATGCATTCAAATTATTATGTATTCATATTAAGGTTAATTAATGGTTATTGTTAATTCTGATCAATATGAATATGTGTTGGATTAAGGTTAATGGTTATTAGGTTTACTATATGAGTTATTGTGCATTTTGATCAATGTGGATTTGGTTAGGGTTAATGGTTATTAGGTTTACTTCTCAAAGAGTGTACCCAGTGGAATAATTATTATTCTATTTATATTTTTTAATATTTTAAACATTGCTTAAGGATATTTTATTTTGAACTTCGCCATAATTAATGTTTAAATGAATCTAGTGGCAAATCTTCTTAATTTTATCTCAATTCAGTGGGTTCCTCATTGTTATTATTACGGTTTGAGATGAAATGTGTGTTCATCCACACAAATGGAACTAATCACATTACATTCCATGGAGGTTGTATAATGTTTTTTTGTTTCACAATAATAATTTTAACATTTTATAAAATATTTTAAAAAATTAAGTTTTGTTTCAATGATGGAAGAATATAATTTTCTGTCCAACCTACTTTGCTTAAATTGATATTTTATTGATTTTTATATAATTGATATTTTATTGATTTATATATCATAGGAAATGTATATACTATGTAAAGTTCCCGAAAAATTATAAGCATAGAATACTAAGGAATGTTTGTTTCAATTCATTTTTTTATAAAAAATGATATTTCATTGATTTATATATCTGAAATGTATATACTATGTGAAAGTTCACAAAAAAAATTATAAGCATAGAATACTAACAAATATTCGTTTCAATTCAAAAATCAAAGGTGTGTGGGGATAAAAAAAAGTGATTTAGTTGATGTCTTTTTATAAATTCAGAAATTAATAAAGTAGAGATTGATTGAAAAATGTAGTTTCTTTCAAAACTAGTGAGGTATGAACTCTTATGGCGATACCTTGTTTTTTTTTAATTGTTATTTTTTTATTATAAAATTAAGTTTTATTTTTATTTATTTTTTTATTTTTTTGTTAAAACTGGTATAAATAAAGTTTTTTAATTAAAATTTTTATTAATTAAAAAAAACTATTTTATTTAAGTTATTTATTTGTTTTATATTTTTTTTTTCTCATAAATATTAATATTGAGTAAATTAATTAAATATAATTTTACATTTTATATTGTAATATTTATAAAAATAATTATTATTTTGTAAAAAAAATTATTCATTATAATTATTTTCTAAATTAAATAAAAATTTTCTTTAAAATTTTAATTTAATTTGATTAAATAAAATTTTATCATTAAAAATTTTGATTCATTTCAAAATATCAAAATCATTTTTTTTTTTAAATCAATAAATATGTTACATTATAAATTATAAATTAATGTAGATTAATAATATAATTTATATTTTTCATTAATGTATTAATACATTAATAATGTACTTCTACTTTATTAATATATTATTTTATAAGTTAATGTAAATTAATAATATAATTTACATTTTACATAATGTATTAATACATTAATAATGTATTAATACATTAATAATGTATTTCTACTTTATTAATATATTATTTTAATAATGTATTAATGTATTTTAATCCAATTAAATTATTATTTAATTTTTTAAAATTTGTAAATATATTTATTCTAGAAAAATTTATAAAAAATTCTAATGTATAATGTATTACTAAAGTATAATTATATAATTATATAATTTTGAGAAAAACTACAACCACTTTGTAAATTTCTAAATTTATTTTTAACCATATATTATATAATTAAAAATATAATTTTTATGGTTATAAATGATCATAACACTCTTGTTTATTTTAATGATTTGAGAATATAGTTTAATGCTTGTGTGCAATTTATTATTTTAT